>WEKY01014515.1:98076-129542 GCA_013390045.1 Picathartes gymnocephalus
CCCGCCGCGGGCAAGACGCTGCGGGGCGGCTTCGCCAGCGCCGCCGCCCGCCGTGAGCCGTGGCGGCCCGTGGCACGCTTCCAGTTCCACGGTGGGTGCCCCGAGGGCAGGAGAGCGGCTGTGCCGTCCCGAAACGGGGCCGGTGGGGAAGGGGGCGGCTGTGAGGAGCCGCTGGGGCGCGGGGGACCAGTGACGGCCGGAGGGGCCGCGGGGTGAGGAACGGGGTCAACCCCGCGGCTCTCCGTCTTTCCTTATTTCTCTCCTGCTGTTCCTCCTTCTCTTTCCTCCTCCGCCGGGACGGGCAACAGGTCCGATCCGCTGTCTGGGCAGCGCCGGAGCGGGCCCGGGGATCCCGGCCAGCAGCAGGAGCGGCCCCGGGCGCTGCGTGCAGGAGTTGGCAGCAGCCCCGCGCTGTGGGTCACAGAGGGGAGCGGCGCTGTGCCTCCCTCCGTGTCCCGCAGCCTGTGCGGACACTGCGGGCCGGGTGTCCCGGGGAGCAGAGGCTTTCCCACTGCGACACGCATCGCGCCTTCCCTCTTGGAACTCCGCCAGAGGACAGCGGGGCTTAAGGTGGCTGTGCCCCGTCGCCGTGTGGTCTTGGTGACACCGCGCATCACGATGTAAAATTCTCACCTGCTTATTCGCAATGGCATTTCTTTCCCGCGTTACTAATTCCTTGTTAGTAATAATTTCAGGCTACTAGTCAGTAATTACTTCGTAATAATTCCTGACTGCTATTCTGCCAAAGACGGCCCTAGCAGTGGTCCAGAATTTTATTGGAATGGCCCCTCGAGAAGGTTGGAAAGCACTGTGCTTGCAAGAGAAGTTTTACTTTGCAGAAAGAGATGTGTGTAACCATGACAAGTGCCGTGTCCAGCAAGGCTGTCCTGGTCAGCCTGCTTTTCCTATATGCTCAGCATTTCAGTAGCTTAGGCTCTTTTTCTTTCACATTGATCTTCATGGCAGAACAGTTGTGCAGAGTGCTTCAAAATCTAATGGATGGAGGAAAACATGGCATAAGCAAAACGGAGTGTGACCTTTCAGCAGTGAATGAGAAAAGATGGGATGGAGCTAGCTTATGAAGTGACTTGAGAGCAGTTAATTATCACTGTCCTAGAAGTTAATTGTAGAAGTGCTCTAAATAGATCTGAAGGAAAAAAGTGTGCTGTTTAAATCTGAAAAAAGACTGTTAAGATGCAAGATGAGTGGTGTAGGTGTTCAGATACAATTCTGTAAACTGATGTTGCATATTTGCATAGAAATACTTCTCTTTCTGCATGAATACCAAGAACTATTTTGGGTCTTAGTGGAGCTTTTTTTAGAGCCTTCTGTTAATATTTCAGAATTTAGCTAAACTGTACTTCTTATAACATTTTACTTATTTTTCTTCTCCACTAAATTCTACCTTTTAATTTAGGATACTCCTAGGTTAAATAAGTCTATGGCAATATATGAAAGAAATTATGAAAATAAGTTTGAGGATTGTGGAATTACTCAGACAAGATAGTCAAATGACCTAGTTCTAAAATAACTAAAATATTTCTGTGTGTCAGGACAAGGGGGAATGGTTTGAGACTGAAAAGGAGTAGGTTTAGATTAGCTGTTAATAAAAAAATATTTACTGTGAGGGTGATGAGGCACTGAAGCAGGTTGCCCAGAGATGTTGTGGATGCCCCATCCCTGGAAGTGTTTAAGGACAGGCTGGATGGGGCTTTGAGCAACCTGGTCTAGTGGGAAGTATCCCTGTCCATGGCAGGGGAGTTGGAAACTAGGTGGTCTTTCAAGTCTTTCCAGTTCGGGCCATTCTGCCATTCTGTGATTCTACAGGTAGACTGATATATTAGAGAACGCTTTTGAAGTTTGATTTTCTTTGCATCAGTTTGACATCTGTCATCTGTAATTAAGTGTTTTAGTTCTAATCCGTCCATAACACGAAAGTCCATTCACATAAGTTCTTCTGGTATTAGACTTAAGAGCTACCCTGTGATGCTCATAGTCATGCCACAAAGGTCATAAAATACTAGACTTTGAACTAGTTACTGAGACTATTGAGGCACTGTCTTTAACTTAAAAAAGTAAAATTTGGGCTGCGAGGGAGAAAGGAAAAAACCGTTATCTGGAAGTCTATTTTTAAAAAGAGAGAGGAGGGAAGGCTGTTTGTTGTAGAGAAGGTTAATGACACTTGGGTTATGGTGAAGGTTTGTGTAAGTACCATCATAGAGAGTTTTGCATGCACTGGTTTCTTATTGAGTTACATAGAAATTGTTTCTGAAAGATTATAAATACTTTCATTAGGATGTAGTGGTAAAAAATTAAGGATAATGTGAAGCTGTATTGCAGCTACTTATAAAAAAATCTGTACAACACTGTCTTTTTGCTTGTAACTGACATCAAGCCAGAGTACTTGATTTTATTTTTTAAATATCAAGGTGACCGTGCTGTTCTGTGTGTCAGAATCAAGAACATAGCAGTAGCTGTGGCAAAAGCAGCTAGACTTCATCTCTTTGAAGCAGAGGAATGGCAGAAGCTGGAGAATGGTATCCAAGACCACAGCTGTACAGAGAAGTTCTCTAAAGCTCAGCTGACAAGTGAGTTACTGCTTTTTTTCCCTCCTTACAGAGTTACTGGTGTATTTAGAACTCTGTTAAGTTATCTGTGTGTTTAGAATATTCATTTCAGTGTATTTGGGCTTTGCATCAACTAGGGCTTTGGCCATTCTGCAATTAAAAAATACTACAACAAAATAAAATTTCTTTCTTTGTATCGCTTCAGATTTTGTTTGTGAGTTATGATTTAGTATGCTGCTGGAAACTAAAATCCATGACAAACAATGGCTTTAATGGAAATAGCCAAACTTTATGACCAGTTCTAGTTCATGCTCTCATATGTTCACAGCTCAGAAAGGGTACATACTTGGCTGAAGTTTTCATTTAGTCGTTCAGTACAGAGATTTTCTTTAACTCCACTAGGAATAAATGTATTTCTTTTTGGCTTTTTTTAATCTCAAATTTTCCATAAAATAGATTATCTTGGGTATGTGAGAGAATTTACAAAGAATACCATTGTACTATGAAACTGAAGAACTAAATCTAAATGTTTGGGACAGTCAAATGTACAGTTTGAATTGTGACTTTTATTGCAGTGGAATAAAAAAGAGGCAAATTGACGGAACTTGCTGCAGTTACCTCTAAGCTTCAGAAGCAAATGCTTGTAAGGTGGGAGTGTGTAGCCCAAGTACAAAGTAAAAGGGTAATTTTGTACTTGGGAAGCTTCTCTTTCACTACCTCATAATAAGTCATTCTTTTCTGCAAAAATTAATCTGCATCATGCTGCCTTACTATATAACTTGCCTCTATTATAACTTAATGCTATTTCACCCTTTACTTTTGTAATTTGATACTCATCACTGAATCTCACATTTAGGTGTTTTTAATATTTGAGCTGAGAATTATACCAGTGTAGAATATGTAGGTTGTCTTTTTGTCTCTTGTTTGCAAAGGAACATTTCTAATTTGTCAGGAGGCTCCTGTTCTCCAGTTCCATGGAAATGACATTTTTCAAAGCAAACAAAAATAAAATCATATTTTCATGATAGCGCAAATCTGTCATGCTTTGATGTACCAAACATGTTAGAAAATTTTAATACAGTATCAAAGATAAGCTAATCAGGATAAAGCTTGAGTACCCATCTAAACGTGAAAGAACAGTAAAACACTGAAGCATTGAGTTATGTAACTAGAAGACAGACTGAAATAATAATTTTTGCACCGTTTGTTGATCGTAATGGTACTTAAAGCATAAATTTTCCTTTAAGAAATTAAATTAATATTAGAAGCTTCATTCAAATGTATTTTAAGTGACTACAGCTTCTCTTTTAAGTAAATTTCCTTTGTGCAGTAACAGGTTGAACTCCTGTAACATTTGTCATAATGAAATCTTACAAAGATACCACTTCGAGGGAATGTAGTTTCCTTACACTTCATCAGAGCTGCACAAAAGTGCTGCTGAAATAACAGGCAGTTGCTCTGTTGTTCCTCACTGTCTGAGCACTGTTTTCTGCTCTGTTTAGGAGTTGTGTGACCACAGCATGAGTTGGATCTGTTTGCTGATCTGGGGCAAAATCAGTTACTTTTCTACCTCTGAGTCAGCTTAGGGATTTGACAGGAAACTGATTAAACACACTCTGGGTGATCCTTACTCTCAATGCCAATAACACAGTGTCAGAAGTCAGCTGAGAGGTGACATGGGGAGTAAAGCCACTCCTGTCAGTCAGCCACAGTTTCTCTTTCATTTGAAGTAAGCACCATATGAAATATTGGTTTGCATGTTGTCCAAATCTGTACCTCATGACAGTTGCTGCAAGGACACATACAGTACAATTCTTCCTGGATTCTAATGTTGTTCAGTTTATACATTAAGAGAACAGAAGATAACTTCTTGTATTTGAAACAAGTTTCTTGGAATTACATTGAAGTTTTTTACAGGTAGACTTCAAGTTAGAAATTAGTTCTAAATTTTGTCTACAAAATATTTAGGGAAAATGAGATGGTATGTTTGCAGCTTTTTCATTTAGAAAGGCCTGTCTCTGGTGTTATGGATAGCTTTCAAAACTCAGTCTGTTTTCTACTGTGTACAGTTTATAACTTGTATATAATGCTGTGGATTTAAGTTTTATTTTCATTCAAAGATGTGTTTTCTAAAACCAAATTAATAAAGTATTTACTCCTATTTTTGCTTTTTTTGTTTTCTTCCAAAGTGACTGTGAACCACACAGAGCAAAATCTGACAGTGTCCCAGATTCCTTATCCAGAAACATGGTATGTGTTTTATGTAGACAAGTTTACCTGCGAGGAGAATTATTCTGAATCCGAGGACATTCAGTTTGAAATGGTCTTACTAAACCCAGATGCAGAAGGGAATCCATTAAATCACTTTAGCGCAGGGGAATCTGGTAAGATTTTTTTCTCTTAAAATTAGGTTTGTAAGTTAAGGATCTGATTACTCAAATCAGTACTTACTGTACTTGGAATAGTATGGGGAATGGATAGCATAGCCTCTTATATTTCATATTCTGTTTTCGTACAACAAGTAAACTTGAATTCATTTTCTGTCATCACAGAAAAATCCCTTCCTTTCCCTAGACTGACTTTCCAAAACTTGCCTAACTAGAAGTGTAGATGCACAAGGAAAGTTAGTGTTAAAATCTTTGCTGATTTGAACATGTTGAAACTAATCTTCCACTTTAATGTGACCTCAATACCTGGTTTTAATTAATTAGTGAAATTGCTTAGCCGTGTGAAACTTGATTCTGTGCAACATGAGTACATGCACGATAAAGCATTTTGCCAGTAGAATTTCAGTTCAGTGTTTAGATCTTTATAAATGTCTTAGTCACAGACTGTAGATTAGGTTTGTCAGGCCTGATTTTGTTATACTTAAGAAATGTAATTTTAAATCTTTAAACATCCAAAGAAAAACTCAAGAAACACCTACATAAAACTGTGTGCTGTGGACAATGCAGCCTAAGGTATTCCTTGTTTCAGTCAGTAGCATCAGTGCTCTGGGAAGCCTCATCAGCATGTCATTCACCTGGCTCTGTTGTGAGGGAAGGGCCCTCTAGGCTTAGTCTGCCTTCCTGTACAGAGTGAACCTACATACCCAGGATGAGTCTAATTGCTGTGCTCGGAATCAAATGTCCTGCTGTCACTCTTGGTCTCAAGAGGATATAGAGGGAACAAAGGCAGCTCATTTTTTGAAGGGAAGAAGATATTCAATGGAACATTTGGCAAAATCTGCAAGAGCACATTAATAGCACTAGCTATTAATTACTAGCACATTAATAATCTGGATTTCAAGGCTCATAATCAGAATTAACCTCTTTCTTTAACTTGTTAAGTTCTACAAACTTGCCAGTTTTTATTTGCTGAATTTGGTCTTCAGAAGTGAATTCTGGGTTAATTTACTTAGTCTCAGAGGAGTAATAGCTAAAGGAGTAACTGCTAAATCAAGGGGCAAAGCAGCTGCAAGGCATCATGTCCCCTACTGAAGTGATGTGGAGATATCCTAGAAAGACATCTCGGCTTGTAGTAATTTTGTAGGAAGACTAAGCCCTTGGAAGCAGAACTCTGAACAGCTTAATGTGCTGAGTTAGGAGGTGTGTATGTGCTGGATGTATGTATTTAGGTCTAACAAATAGAAAGCAAGGTGAGCTGTACATGCCATATATTTCAGAGTTGCAGTGGAACACCTCTGTTGATTGAGAATTAAAACCTGCATTATTGCCGTGAATCCTGAAGTTACATACACTGGTTTACTTTCAGAGAGCTGAGAAGCATTTCATATCTCTCTCATTCTCTCTCTTTTTTAATTTAATTTTTAATGCATCTTTGGGAAATAATCTTTGCCATTTTTCCATAGAAGCTTAGAACAAGAGGGTATCAGAGAGAATATCCAGCTTCATTTCTTGCTTATTTCATGCGGACAACTAAAAATTACATAGTTGCAGAAGGTTTTAGTTAGGTATTCCTTCACTTGAGTTACTTTAGGCTGTGGCCTGGCACAGGACATCTCAAAAATTAAATGAATAGTAAGGAAAGCATGGGAAAGAACTTGAGGCTGTCACCTTGTGATTAAGGTGTTTGCCTTCAGAGATGAGGAGGCCTGACTTCTGATCCCTGGCAAGTAATCTTATTTTACATGGTAGGAGTCTTCTACATAAGACATGGTGTTGGTGCAATCTAAGATTTCTAAAGGCAGCTGAACAGGTAGACAGCATTTTGAAGAGCTTTGAAGCTAGGTATTTCAAATGATGTTTTATTTTGTCTGTCAACTAGGTTCCTTGAAAGTCATGAAACTTAGAGAAGACAGGTTGAGAAGTACACTTCTGTATTTTTATAGTTGGTTTTCAGTGCACCTTTGTCCTAACCCCTTTTGGTCTCAAACCCATAATCTACACTCTATGGGTGGAAGGAGCTTTCTATCATAAACACTTAGTGTTTGTTAAAACCTAGTTGATTTCCCTAGAGTTTTCCAAGAATTCTCGCTCATCATGGTGAGAAATAACTTTTATCTACAAAGTCCTTGCCAACTTCAGTGGGTATCTTGAAGCAGAAAGAAAGATTTGATCTGAACCACATACTTTTTTCATTCATAAGTCATGCTTATGTATTGGTGGACAGGAGAAGCAGAGTGGCCTGGAATTCTTTAAGACTCTTTATTAGCTTATGTTCTTTTTCTCCCATTTTCCAGTGTGTATATCCAAAATGCCTGGTTCCAGTCACAGAAGCTATAATGTTAGCTACTATTCAGAACTCATCCAGTTCTAATGTTTTTCAGCTCAGATATTGAAATGTGTGTACTTACTCTTCCCAGTCTCTGGGTGGAGCTGGCAGGAAACTTTACCAGAGTTATTTTGGTGCTGGAGAAAAAGCTTTTTTAGAATCTGATTCTATGAACACCGCTAAATTTCAGGGAAGGTTGGAGAAAGAAAACATAAGTTTTCTGGGAGAAATGTTTGTTTACCCGTTTTTGCTCATATCTCACTGGCTTTGACCCTTTGGCATCTCCTGATGGGTTGCAAAGCTTATAGACAATAGAAGAGATTTCCATGACCCAGGTCTTAATGGAAGCGTTTTACCTGGCTACAGCCAGACTGAAAATTAGAAGACTTTTGTTTTACAAATAATTTTTTAAAGTTTGGGGATTTTTTTTTTTTTTTAGACAAGTGCAAAAAAATGCATGCTAAGAACTAATTACTGTTTTCTGTGGTACTTTAGTTCTTCAGACTCAATCAACTGTGCTTCTGTGAGCTACTTTATGCGGAGGAAGAGTGACACCCAGTGGTTAAAAAGATTAAATAGAAGTCTGTTGTGGGTCTCTCTCACCTCTGATTGTACCTTTACAAAAATGAAACAAACAAGCAGAGCTAAAAATGAGTCCTTTAATAAATATATTTCTGACTAATCAAATGGACTGCAATTGGTTTGTGTGTATCAAGAAACTGTGTGCTGCTCTATACTAGTATGGTAATTGCTGCAAATCTCTCCGCTCAGGAAAGGTATTATTGAATAAAAAATACTTCGTCAGATCAAATAATAATCGGTTCTCTGATAAAATTCACCCATTTTCTTGTTTAAATCCTGGTCAATTTTATCCATTTTATTTGTACTACCACTTTTGGGTGACAGTTGCTAAGTATTTCCATATGATTATATTTAAAAAAAAAAAAAAATCAAACACGCTTTTTTTTTTTTTTAGTTATTTGCTGCTAGTAGCAATGTTTCTTTGTGAAGCTAAGATGTGTTTCTTTTCTTTTCCACAGGATTACATGAATTCTTTTTCCTGCTTGTTCTAGCATACTTCATAACTGCTTGTATATATGCACAGTCCCTGTGGCAAACAATTAAGAAGCGTGGACCTATGCATGGTGTATTAAAAGTGTTGACAATTGCATTACTGTTGCAGGCTGGTTCGGCTTTTGCCAACTACCTGCATTTCTCAAGGTACCTTTGCTCCTTTTTTGCTTTCAGTCTTTAACTTGAAGAACAATGTGTTGTAAAGATCAGTGCATGATTTGCCTGGAAGGGATTTTGGCAGAATATAGGACTGACCTTTGAACTGCATTATTGTCTAAATATACTTGTAAGAGAGATCACCCATTTAAGACATACCCACTTAAAAATACAATCTTTTTATTTTATAAAAATAATCTTTTAATTATTTTTTCAGTTATTCTAGAGATGGGATAGGAGCTCCTTTTATGGGAAGTCTGGCAGAATGTGAGTATGCCTGTCTCCTGTTTCTTACGTATTCCATGAATCTGTATAATACATTAGCAAATGCTGTTGCTGGACTATACTATGATCTTGGATCACGTAATTGGATTTTTAATATAAAACACTAAAAATTGCTCCTCCAGAAAAAAAATGGTTTAGATGTTTACAGAATTTGAAGTTACACAACTGTGATATTGTTTAGGATTTTTCAAAAGATTTTTTTTGTCTCGAGATTCCTTGCTACAAACACTTAAACACATGCCTATCACCTGAGTAAAAATTTCAATAAATTGAAGAGTTTTATGGAGTTAGATCTAGAAAGCCAAGCTTTTTAGGAAACTTAATCATGTCTATAGTTTGTCATTTCACTAACAAATTTGACAATTATTAAATTAAAACGTATTTTACAGCACAAATTTTATGATTAGCATGATGCAAAACATGCTTATGTGAAGGTTTGATGCTACTAAAGCATTTTTTTCCACTCTGTGTAGATATTCTGAGTTCTCCCTGGAACTAAATTCCTGTAGCATCCCTTTCCAAAATGCACTGACTTAATCTTCCTCCGTTCTTCAGGGTTAAGCATTGTTGTCAGGTAGTTTAGGGTGTTTTTTCTGCAGTTCACGTTTGAAGAATGGGGGGTTCTTTCCAAGCAAATGCATTTCCTTTTGACTGGCTTGAAGCACCCCAAGAAAGCAGTACTGCAGTAGCGTGATAGCACGGGGGAGTAACAGCCTATATAGAGAAATACTTCCCTTTGCAGAGTTTATTTAGAAGGCTGCAGTTGGAATTATCAGCCTCTTGATGGCACCTGGTACCACAATAATTGCCTCTTTATTGTTTTAACCATTTGAGCTGGCAGCTTCTTGCAGCCACTCCAGCAACTGTATTATTAAACGTTCCTTCTCATCTCATGAAATGAAATTAGATGGAGAATATGGAGGTAGTCATAATTCCTCCCCAGTGTTAATTATCCAGCCAGAACTTCAGAAAGAATAGCTGTGTGTTAGATTTTTTTTTAGTGTGTGTTGTAGTCAAAAGCCCACTTTTATTTAGATAAAGCAAAGGTTATAATGAATATTATTTTTGAATCAATAGCTGAATGTCTTAAATTCAGTTAAGAAAGTTTTTCCTTTCTTACTGTCTCTGAAGTTGGTGGTTTCCAAAACACTAAAAGAGCAGAAGTAATAGAAATGTGGAAAGCTTCAGTGGCAATTCCAATTCTGAAGAATGGCTGATGGCAAGTAGTATAGTTGGAAGGTGGAAGATGATACCATTTTTCCTCTATGGCAACAGAAATCTGAGTTAAAAGTAAATGTTAAAATTTCTATTAATTGCAGTGTGACCAGAATATCTTTCTAAAAACCTGTTCAGATACTATCTCAAGCAATTATTCTTTTCCTAGTATGATTTAGTCTTCACCACGTATAAAGATCTTTGATCTTTAGTCAGATTAGATCTTAGATCTTTAGTTAGGTGGCTAATTAGACTGAAGATCTAAGATAATCACATAAATCACACAAATAATGCTGGCACTCAGAAGCGTTGCAAATGGTGTCCTTTTAGCTTTTGGTAAGAATAAAATGTGAAAAGTCAAATAATATTATTACGTCTGTTGAATAGTCAAAAAAAGATGAATTGTGATGAAATCAGACCATTGTGATATCAGATCAGTAATGTGACTTTACAGTGACCCTGAATATTGTGGGATTATTGTAATCTTTAAAATTGTTCTCACCTTTGTTCCTTTGTAGCAAGGTGTATGAAATGTCAAAGATTAAAGCTGGTTGTGGATTTTTGTCTTATGTTAATTTATCTGGGAATCCACTTGAATTGGTACCACACTGAAGCAGAGCAGTATCTGTATCTGAGATATGATTGAGGGTATAGAGCAGGTTTAAGGAGTGATAGAAAATAAAATGCTCCCTAGAACGCACAGATTTATTCAGTCATTTTTCTAGTTTGGATTTGTGACACTGGTTTGGCATGCCTTTGGTTCATGTAACAATTCTTTTTCTAGTGAGTACTGTCTCTCAATAGGTAGCATTGGAAAATAATTCCATTATCATTTTTTTGCCCAAAATCAGTGCTGGTTGATTTTATTAAAGAATGATCAAGTTTGTATTTACTAAAAGCTCTTGACACATCTTAAACAGCAAAGATCTCTTAATACACTAAGAAGCATTTAAGCAAGTAAACTCTGAGAATACCAAGTATATCCCAGGAATTACATTTTGAAGTCTGTTTTATACACTTATTTTGCTAGGATTGCTGAGTGTCAGGGAAATATTGCAGATGATCTTCTTCTGACACACTTCCCTTGGATCCATATTAATTTCTGTTTGGTGGCAACATTATCTGTGCCAGTGTTTTTAGTAAATGTGGTATTTCTCTTTTTTAACACAGTCCAGTTGTATAAAAGTAGAGCTTTGCTTTTTTGTGACGGAAATATTATTCTTGTATTAGTGTGAAAAATACAAATAAGGAACAAATTTAATTGAACTAAAATATTAATGAACTGAAAAAGAAAGCATTGCTATGTGTAGTGCCCAATCTCCAGTTTCTGACCCAAATTGTACAAATTTTGTACAATTTACATAGTGTAAGGATCAATTTTTCTTTTATGTCTCTGCTATGCCAGTATAATTAGTCAGATCCCAACACCAACTTTAAAATTGTTTATTAAGTCAAAAACTTACCAATCAAAAGCTAACAATCACCCAGAAAGAAATCTTCATGTTTTTCTACTGTCAGTAGTGCTGCAGCAAGGCTACAAATAAAGACTTTAATATATTCTAGCTTAAAGTTTTCTTTATTCTGATGCAGCTTCAAACAGAAGTTTGACACACTGATTAAGAGTGTAACTTTATGGAGTATATGTTAATTGTGGCCAAAGAGAGGTAAAAATGGACATAGCAAAATGAGGCAAAGGTACTTTGCTTTTAATAAAATGAAATACAGACAAGTTGTTGATCTAAATGAAGTTTGGGTTAAGGTTATTCATTATATTTTCCCCTTTAAGTATCTCAGAGTGGAATTTGTCCTAAATGTTTGTCCTTTCTTCTGGATGCTACTACATCCTCAAGACAAAGTGCAATTAATTTAAAGTACAATGTAACTATCTGATTTTTGAACAAAAGTTCTTCAGAGCAAAGAAAGGGGTTCATTTCATCATGTTTCATATTTGTGCTTTGATTAACATACATATGATTTTAGTTCTTTAGCATTTATAAGTCTTTTTATGCAGATGGACTCCGGAGCCCAGACTACTCTGACAGAAGAGTGGGATTTGGAAAGACGTGGCACTGTGCCTGTGTTCTTGCAGAGCTGCAGCATAACTGCGGGAAAGCCTGTAGTGACCTTTGGGTTACTGAAAACTCCACAAAATCTCCACATTTTTTGGCAAAACAACCTCAGCTAATCTAACTCATCAAAATTAAAAGATGTTACAGAGGCATAAGCATGCATCCTCTGTTTGTGGGTGTATAGAACATTACTCTTTGATATAGAAAAAAAACCAAAACTTTATTTTTGTTGTAATTTTATTCATTTTTCTTTTGTTTTCAATAGTGTGTGACATAGTCTCACAGATACAAATGCTGTATTTGTTGTTGAGTCTGTGTATGGGTTGGACAATAGGCAGAATGAAGAAAACTCATGGCAGACCTCTTCAGTGGGATTCCAGTCCAACATCTACTGGCATTGCTGTAGTAGTTGTTGTTACACAGGTTTGTATTTCGTATTCATTCTTACACTGAAGTATACAGCTGCTATTAAGTATGACTGAACTGTGAACCAAATAATTTCAGTATTTTAATTTTATGAGAGAGGGAGTATCAAGACTAGAAAAAAGCCCACAGCATAATGTGCACCTAGTATGTCTAATAGGTAACACCACCTTCTCTTTACCTTAACAGTTTAAGGTGTAGCTCCACAGTATGTTTTTGTCTAGCAGTAAAACCACTTAAGAAGTTCCCACAGTTTTCCAAACTTATGATTGTGACAATTGTTTGTAGCATTATACTGTGAACCAGATTAGTGGAACGATCTAGACTGAAAAAAAAAGTTACTTTTTTTTTTTTCAGTCATTTTATTGATCTGATTTGCAATGTGGTCCTATAAATAGTTGTAATCAGTACAGCTGAGGCATTGTGAACTACATTATGCAGGTTGACAACCAGGAGCATGGGAGGAAAGACAAGAAAGGCTGCTGTGACAAAGTCTTTGTCATAAAAAAAAGGACAGCATCAGGACCCTCCTTTTGGAAGCACTCAAATAGAATATCTAATGGTTCTTTCAATCAATATAAGGAAGGGAATTCTTGAAAGGTTCATGTGCAGGATTCGTCTTGCAAATATACAAATAGTCTGACACATAATTTCATTCAAATATTTTCCATTAGTATAAATTAGAAAGTTAAGTAAACCAGTAACTTAAAAGTAAATTGTAATGGAAATCATTCAACCCTGGTGGTGCCTTTTGTAAACAAATTTTTTTACATCACATCATAAAGACAAGAGAATCTGAAAACCATTGAGAATGAGAAGAGCAGGGAGAAACTGGAGACAGTAATGAGGAAGAGATTATACTGAAGATTTTTGTGCCATTTGGGTAGTATCTGTAATTAGCGCTGCTTCTAAACTAAATAAGTGGACTTCTAGAACATTAAGAATAGCTGGGAGCTGACATTTCTTGCTAATTAGGAATATAAACCAAAGGCTGTTAAGGTCAGTGGGACTGTTGAAATTTAAAGATGGGTGTCAAAGTAAGGTGGAATGAACCTATCCAGCACCAGAAATTTTACATGCTGGTAGTAAAGAAGACTTCTAAAGTATTTAATTTCATTCATGCCTCTGCACTTTTCCATATGTATGGGTGTGTTAGTACTCTGCCACTTGAGACTGGAAAGTTTTTTTGTTGTTGTTTCCTTTTACTATACATAGAGAAGACACTCAGTATAATCAGCTTGATCTTATTTTGGTTGTTACTTATGGTAAAAGTGGGGAAGGCATCATACATATGAGCTGCTTCCCCCAAGACTGGTCCATTAGACATCGTTTGGCTCTTGGAGCAGCACTGGAGCATTAGCACAAAGTTGTCTATTTACTTTTCACCTGTAAAGCACAGCTCTGCCACATCTCCTCTTGGTACCATTGGGAATGTCAGGTTCAGCAGGAGTCTTGTAGGAGCACAATATGGATATTGGAATATGTCATTGCCTAGGTGGTTTTGCACCCCAGTATCAGTGTCTACGGTCTCCAGCAAAATTTCCCTCACACAGAGTATCCTTTCTGGAGAGGATATTTTCCATCTCATGGTTCAGTACATAAGAAATACACCTTCTGCCAGATTAGTTCTCCTTAATACAGAGTTGAGCTCAGGGAAACAGGATTTAACTGTATTGCCTCTATCAAAGGGGGTGAGTTCAAGAGTTCATCTCTGGATTAGCCAGTTCTTCACTGGTCTGTCTAGATTGACATGGGTGTTTGACCAGCTGTAATCAATCAGTGGGCACTTTTAATGACTAAAAATCTAGAATAACCTTCTTCCTGTTCTGATCTTTCCCAGACATTGTTATGGGAGAACCAGCTTCCTCCTATGCCAGAGACTGTGGATAAATCAGATGTCCTGAGGACTTGCTGTGGAGGCTGCTGGAAACCATGTGCATTAACGTAATGCAGCAGCTAGAGATTGCACCATGTTAGTTTTATTGACATTCTCCCATACCTGTCCTCATCTCATCTTCAGGGAAGTCAAAGTGGGCAGCCTGAGAAAACATGCTATTCTTCAACTTAAATGCAGTTTTGACTGGCAAACCATCTGAGCCTATTTGCCTACTACTAGTTCAAATTACTCAGCAAATTTTCAGGGGTTTTTCTGCTCTGTATTGATGCTGTGGATTTTTTCGTTTTGTTCTTTCAGAAACACTAGCAATTTCCTGGGCTATGTTTATGGGTTGCCCTCAGTGTCAGGTTGATACAGCCTCCTAGTCAGCAAATGTCTTGTGGTCTTTGCAGCTGCAAAGAGGTAACATCTCAAAGGAGGGACAAGTCTGCCATTTAGCATCTCCCTTTGCCTTAACTTGGTCTTTATTTCAGCCACAGAACAAAAGATTCCCAGGCTGCTGTGCATTCATTAAAAATTCCACTTTCTGCTGCTGAGGCACAAATCTTATATAGAACTTTATTGATGACAGGCCCTTCCCATCACATAGACTGAGCATTTTCAGCTTTCAGGGCTGACCAGACTGGAGGCAATGATTCTGGAAAGATAGCTGATTGTTCTGAACATGATCAAAATGGCATAGAATCTTACTGCGTTAGACATCACCCTGCACAGGGGTTCTTGGGTGTGCTCAGAATGAGCTGTAACTCTGACCTTACATCTAAACCGTTTTTGCTGCGCTGACATTGTGTGACATTAGATATCTGAGTACTAGATATGGTTAGAAACAGCTAGTTTGCCTTGCTGCTCCTTCTAATTTCCCTTTTGCTTCCCCCTTCCCGTTGCCTCTCAGGGGTGATCTGTCCCATGAGAACCTGACTTTGCTAGAGATTGATACGTTATCTTGGCTTGTCATAAAATCAGTGTTGGCATAGTGAAGGAGGAGTTCTACCATAATTGTTTCCTCATGACATAAAGGAAGAGTGTCTGGTTCTTCTTCATATGGATATGGAGGTTCAGCTTGTGTATCTGGAGTATCAGGATGATATCTATGGCCATCATTCCTCTAGTGTTTGAAGAGGAAGGCCAGTACTGGACAATGGTTGGTGTCCACTGTGAGCCAGGATAGGTCAGGATTATGTACAGGTAAAGTCAGGCATTTTGAACAGTGTATTATGTGAACAAGGAGATGCTCGTTCTGTTTCACCGTACGAAGAAGCAGTTGTGACTTTAATGTTGGACACAGCTAGTGTGAGTCAGCTCTTTAGCTACCTCTGTTATCCAGTTCTTTTGTCTACAGCCGAAGCAGAGTTGTTTTTCTGGATAACAATTAGAATTGTCTCCCCTGATTTCTTCTCAGAGCTCAAATTTAGTTCTGCTCACTGCCAACAAAAGATGTCTCTGACATCTGCTTCAGCAGGTTGATGTCTGGTGTTTTTCAGTTTGTTCCTGATATTGCAGCTAAGTGAGCTGGTACTTGCCTTTCTGCGGTCAAGGTAAGGAACTTCAGGGTTCTTTGACCTTGATTTCTCAACCAAATTTTAATTTATTTTTTTTAATATATTTCACAAGTAAAGAGATTTTAACTTCAACATCATTCTTGTCTATGAAAGCTCTTCTTCATTGAGAACAGATTGCCTAATCAATTTTTACCCAGAAACACTAGCTAGCATAGATTTCTCTTTTATAGAATCCTGCTTTTCCCAGGTGAGTGAGAACAGCCCCAGCTCGTAGTAAGGGCAATGATACATTCACCTTGTCTAGGTTTACACTGTGTTGCACTGACAGCTCCATCTCTGCCTCTAACGCCTCTGCCTTCTGCTTATTTTGGAACAATCTAATGAAGCTGAAGGAAACTGGACTTCATGATCTCACATTCCTGTCACCATACATAGCCTTTGATCAACTCATGTGTTGTTTACACTCTTTAAAGGGCTGGTCCAGAACACACTCTGCTGTCAGACACTATTATCCTATGAGGATTTGGGCTTTGTTCTCATGATTCCTTTACTCCAGCTCTTTGTCATCTTTTCATGAAAGTGGCTTCCTTCTTTGCTGTTACTCTTGGTGTAGACTAAGGAAAATTTAAGCCTTCATGAGCTCTGCTTTTTAAGGTAAGCTAGATCCCAGGGATATGTTCTTCTTAGAGTAGTATTCACAGTTCTATTTCCATCAACCTGTATGGCTTCTCCCTGGATGCTTGCTTGAGTCAGGAAGATTCTATACATAGGTTCAGGGGGTGTTTTATTTTCTCAAGCGGAGTATGTATAGTCCAGGGAGGTTAAATATTTTGGCTGTTTCCAAATTTAAATATCAAAAGGGAAAATGCTCACAAGTCTGCAGTGATTCTCTAACTTGTAGAACCCTTGTTTGTTGTCTGAGCACGTTCTAACTGGACTGAAATAGCTTCTGTGATAGGAATTCATCAATTTCATGCCAAAACTAGTGCTGTAGATACGTTACCAAACACTATGCTGTATCTCAGGGATTCAGGGGCAGTTTAGTCTTACTTCAGTCTTACTCTTTGACAGAATTCTAAGTCAAGTAACTTGATCATTTGAGGATTTTTGCTTGAAATTACTCTGTTTCTGAGAATTATGGTAAGAATATTTGAAGCCTTTTGGTCAGATTGTTTGCTCCTAATCCATTATGTTGAAGATGCACATACTTTACATCTGTCCCTCTCCCATCCTTCAATTTCCCATCCAGGTAGTTCAGGAGTGACTGAAGTGACAGCAGCTGTGAAATGACAGGGATGTGTCCCCCCTAGGTAAGGGAGGGGGAAAGCAGGAGAGTACTCTGAGGATATTCTAAGCAAAAATTACTCTAATACTCAACTGATGAGACTCAAGGCCACCCACCTTTGGGAATGCACAGGTGGATTACACATTTTTAAGTTCATATTAGTAACCCTTTTTATGTAGTGAGAAAGCCTTTGAATGTGTTCAGAAAGGAATCTGACTAATTTCTGTTTCTAAATTGAGCCATAAAATGTCTGCTTCTGAAGGCCTTCAGAGCTACTTCACTCATAAATCAAATTTGCCTACCTTTCTTCAGAAAACCTGCTTTATTAGGCACCTGAAGCCTTCATGCAAGTTAGATATGTGCAGTAGGTGGACTGGATTCCAGTATATATTCAAGTTCTAAAATGCCATTCAGCTGCTACATGGTGCTCTGAGAGTCTAAACTTTGTGTATTCTAATTTATAATGTTAGCATTCCCAAAGTCTTGAAAAGGTGTTCTTCAGCAAGACACATTTTTTTATGCAACTGGTTGGCGCCTGCCTTCTTCACAACTAAGATTCAGAAACTAGGCACTTGTTAGTCTGTTTTTCCTTGGAGAATATCAATATTGTTTCTCACAGTGCTCCCAGAAAATTGGATTCTACAGCTGAATATTGGGTACAATTCTGGGAGTTAAGGAGAGGGTACTATCTTTTATGTAGTTGGCTAGAGTGTTTGGCCAGATGTTGGAATGGCATTTGGAACCTGTGACACTCCCTTTCCTAGACCCTAGGAGGTTTCTGAGCCAGGTGCTTGCAGAGTCAGACTCGCTCACAGTTCCTGACCTAGCTGATGAATTCTCTTCTCCACAATGGCACAGCTTCAATTGAAGGGGTGGAGAGTGGCCCACCCAAGAACACCCTATAGCCTGGCAGTTGCAGCACTCCCCAAGGAGGTGGGAGATGTGAATTGGATATCCTTTAGGCAAAGAAGGGAATTGTGGGAGATCCAAGTTCAACCTGGGTGAATGCTTGAGCCTTAAGGCTATTGTATAAAAGGGGCAGCAGCACCACCCTCTTACTTCCCCATCTTTAAAAAGAAAAGTGAATTCTGTTAGGATTTTGAAAGAAGAGGCGTAGTCGCCTGCCTTTGAAACAAGCTTTACAGGTTGTGGATCACAAGTGAAAGGAGACACCTCCCTGCTGCTCTGTGAAATCATTTCAGTGGTCTTCCTGCAGAGTAGGACGAGTGTTCCTATGATTAGATTTTGTTCTAAGGTGCTACATTCCCTTTATCCAAATTAGAGGAAACTAACTTGTCAAGCTTTCTAAAAGTTACAGAATCCAAGAAGTGAGACTCTGTTTCTACCACTTGCAGTTGGAGTAATAGGTCATGGCAAAAAGCATTTCAGACTAGGGTTTGTTGAGGTTTTTTTGCTTAGTGTGGCAGTCCCTAACAAGTAGAGTGGAGCATTACCAGATAACTTAATCTGTCATGGGAAGGTTAATTGAGGTTTAGTGTAACCTGGTTTACTGTAAACGTACTTTGCTGTTGTTCTTTTTCAGAGCATTTTGTTAATTTGGGAGCAGTTTGAAGATACAAATCACCACAGCTACCATTCTCACCATGGCTTGGTGAGCGGCCTGCTCGTTGGGCTCAGGGTCTGCCTAGCTCTGTGCCTGGCTGCTGGGCTGTACCAGATCATCACAGTGGAGAGAAGCACGCTGAAAAGGGAGTTCTATATCACCTTTGCCAAAGTATGGGTTACATCAAGCAAATTGATCCCTTCTTCTGTAAATATAATTGTGCCCCGCAGTTGACTGAAGCACTAAACTCTTTTCCTCCTAAGAAAGTTAATGTTTAAGTGATTAGATTACATTGCACCCTGTCATCATACTCTGAGTAGGTATTTTAATTTGACAAGGAGTATAGAGCTTTTTAAAACAGAAATCTTTCATTGTGTGGTTTTCATTATGTTGATTGAAAATCAAACAATGGGTTCATAAAATAGACAGAAATGTAAATGTAGTTCCTGTAACTGTCATCTCTTTCTTCTAAGCTGGCATGTAATCATTTTACAACTTATACTGATCTTTTTTAGGCCTGCATTCTCTGGTTTTTGTGCCACCCATGTCTTGCAACCATTGCTGTGATATTCAGAGAATATCAAAGAGAAAAGGTATGTACAGGCAAGATAAAAGAGATGAAATTTGAATAGTAGTTGTTCTTCATGTTTAATGTTTGTTAGCAAACTCATGCTCTTAGGCTGTTAATCTTATGACCCCAAAGCAACTTGAAAAGTCTTAGTCACACAGCTCTCATTCGTGCTAATGTGAGTCATATTTTACAAAGGCATATGGGGCTCGAATCATCTAAGGGTAATCATTTCAAGGTTAAGGGAGGGAGAGGGGGAGATTGTTAAGTCAAAGGAAAATGTGGAGGGGGTGTTTTGTTTTATTGTTTGCTTGTTTACTTTTAATTAAAAACACCTTGGGGATCCTTTTAACAAAGGGAGTAGAAAGATAAATCAGTGGATTTTTTTTGTTGTTTGCTTTTTAGTCTTCATCCTTTTAAAGCTTTATGTGGCTAAATAGGTCAGGGAACCTGTAGCTGAACTGTATTCTTCAGATCAAGAATATGTTGCTTGGTTATGTCCAAATATGTTGTTTGGTTTGTAACCTCTAAACAGTTAAAAACAGAGGTGGACTCACTGAGTTTCTTAGTTGCGTAAACATATTGTGACTGGAGAACTCCGTGTTTAGATGAAGTGCACCACTATTCTCAGGTGATTGACTACCTCATTCCAGGATAGGATTTGCTTCTTTTCTTTATGCTTATAACCATCTGTGCATTTGTATGCAAATATATTCAGAAAATGAGCTTTTATTTGTGTAGAGGATATGTGAGGGAAAGAAAAAGCTTTTATTAAATATGTATAATAAATTAAATACTGTGTTTGATTAAAAAAAAAAAAAAGGAGATCTAGGCAGAAAAAAATTGATTCCTCTACAGTTAGTAATGAAGCGACTTTTTGTTCTGCTTCATGAAAACATCCTCAGGGCAGGAGGACAGTCTCTAGAGGTAGGATCAGTAAAGTAGTATTTTTGCAGTATTTTGAGCTTACTGAAGGAAGACTACAGTTGTTCTGCTCTTGCATTTGAGCAAGTTTAACCATTATGTGCAGCTGCAGTTCCTACACTATGATAATTCAGCTGTGTTTGCTTCTTCAAATGCACCTCAATACAATAAAATGCACCATCAATAGATACCGTATTTATTTAAGAAAAACATGTTTTAAAAAACTGCCTGTACATAAGCTGAAGACTTGTGCTTTCTCAGAAACAATAGTTACTTACACCTTTAGGCATTTGATAAATATAGCCTTACACAGCTTTTACAGATGAAAAGACTTGAACTGAAAGAGGGCTGGTTAAGTGAGATTGATAAATTACTATCCTCAGCTCCATGATTGCGCTAGTGCAAAGTGTTTCCAAGCTTGCTTTTTTTTTTCCCCCCCACTCTGTTTGTTGTAAGAATAGAATATCTAAACATCACCACTGCTTGTGAAACTGCATGGGTGGTGAATTGCAAGTCTGAAATTCCCCAGAACAGAGACTGCCAGAAGGGTTATGTGACTTGCCCAAGGCTATCTACTGATTTAAAAACACCCAGGTGTGAGAGGCTGATTCTTGGACTTAAAATGCATGTTCAAATCTTTTGTAACTGCAGCAGTATTAAAAGGTTTAAAGTTAAACCTCAGGCACTCATGCTGGTAGAAATTTTTTGTGGCTTGTTTAGTGAGAGGGTTTTTTTCACTTACTATTTCTTTTTCTCTCTTTTCTTGTGTCTAGATTATTACCATAGGTGTTATCCTCTGTCAGTGCATCTCCATGGTTATCCTCTACAGACTTTTTCTGTCTCACAGTCTGTATTGGGAAGTATCTTCACTGTCATCAGTGACATTGCCACTAACGGTGTCCTCTGGACGTAAAAATCGACATCACTTCTGAGATGTTTAGGAAGAATACGTGGTGTAATAAATGTGCAATAATGACTTAAATGTCATAAGTGTATGATACATTGGTTTCACTGGAAAAACTGAGTGATAATGTCAGAGTACTTCACAGACCTTTGGTCTGACAATATTCCTAGATTAATGTGTTACCAGTATGGTGGAGTGTAAAAATTCATAGTTTGAATAATTTTATAGATATTGTTTAACAAGTGGTGCTGCTCTATCACGAAAGAGTACAATGAATCTTTTCTCTCCCATTCATGGACACCAAAAATGCCCGTACTTTGTGTCAATACTAGGTTCGACAGTCTTATAAAATGCAGTTCTTAAAACATCTACATGCACAAACAAGTTTAAAATAGGCCAGTTGTGAAATTGGTGTGATGCATAACGATAAGTACAAGGGTTTTTTTATTTTCGTGCTTTAGGGAAAATGCATTTTATGTATCAGTATAAAAGATGGGGAAAGAAAGAAAGGAGAATCATCTAGAAAAGATATGTTAAATGTTCACAACTGACTGCAAGAAACTTCCCTTTATCATGGGTGTAAAAGAAAAGCCTTTTTTGCATCTAGTGTTCATACTGGTTAAAATCCTAATGGGGATGTAAATAGCGTTTATATCTTCCCTTTTTTAAAAAAAAAAAAAGTAAATGTATCTAAAAAAATCATCCAATAATCAAGGTCTAAACAGTTTTTGAGGCTTAGAATAGATAGTAACATAAAGGTAATTAAAACAGCAGCCTTGCATCTTTTAAAGGAGAAAAAAAAGGCAAAGAAAATGGAATGGGTGATGTGGTACTAGAATTTTAATCCTGATATAATTCATTTCTGTTACATTGAGGATTCAATCATAATTAAGCCATATACACAGATTAATTTAACAGAAGCATTTCAAATAAATGTTGGTTTCAGTCATCAACTACCCATGAATTCCTGCCCAAGGATACTTAATCAGGATTAAATTTTCTATGAATAATTGAAAAACAAAATACTCACTGGATTTGTTATAATCCATGTTGGCACTGGGTTCTAAGTAGTTGCCATCTTCCATCCATTGTAATAAAGCCATTCTACTTTGTGATACCCTAGCATTCAGAAAGCTAGTGTAAATATATACTTTATTGAAGTGCCTATTTATAGAATATGATTAAATCATGCTGACATTTTTTTCTTTCATGATAAGAACATACCTATTGCCATTGTGAGTGAAATTTTTCTTTTTTGATTTAGCTTAGTTTAGACTTCATACATGTGTGTTTCCTCACAAAATGGATTTTATTTTCCCGTAAATCAGTGTTTGCTTCTTCTTAACAGTGTGTATTTGATTATGTCTCTGTGAAAATGTGAAGACACTGGTTCTAGCTTTAAAATAGCCCTTACTTTTCCATTTTTGTTTGCTTCAGTTGTGAGCACAGTTGAAACGTAAGTCTGTTCCATTTTAGTTTAGAGGCAAAACTAAATATTTGCCTTTGACTAAGGCAAAATGGCAACATGACAAAGTTGCTCATTAAATCATCTCCTTTCTTATTGTTTGTAATTCAGATCAAGAATGGCAGGTTGAGGCTGGAAAAGATGAGATATTATGATTTCACACAATCTTCAGAATGATTAAAAGATTAATTATTACATTCCTCTGATAACCACACAAAAATATTATTGGTTAAAACTTCAGTCTTTATTTCCCTGCTTATCTCTGTACTTTTCATCTTTTCAAGAAAAAAGCATCCTGTTTTTGATAAGTCTCCAATAATATAGTAAAAGAGTTCTGTCTGTCCTCAGGTATAAGACTTCAAATTCACACATAAAATAGAATTTTCTGATAGACACAAGTACCACTTTACAGTTTATGATCCGCCGTGATAAAAGTTTTAATCTATGCAAAAAAACCTCTACATGACTTTCAGAAGAGGCACTCCGTTTGTTTTGTTCTCCAGAAGTACTGTCTTACTTGCTGTAGTTCTGACTTGACATGGTCAGTATTGTGATACCATTTACCTTATTTTCACTTTATAAATATACCCCACAACACATCAAGGTTCGTTAGTGTAAGCATAAAACATAAGGTGTTGTCTTTTACATCTTTCCCACCTTGCCCCATAAGTCAACAGGTAACATTGGTTTCTTAGTTTGGCATTGGATCCAGTTACTTGAAAATAAATTTTAATTTTGCTATTAATATAACTGTAGCAATTAAGTGTCACTTTCTCATGGTAAGTGGTCCAAAGTTCTCTTAGCAGGTGCCCAGGTCTCTTAGCAGATACCCAGTGCTCATCAATTTTGTGTTATTAAATAATTAATGCACTCTGTAGCAGTATGTCACTATGACTGCAGTAATGTTCCATTAATTTGGTGCAGGATATTTCAGGGGTGGGGGGGAGTCTTTGAGTATGACTAATGGACAAAGCTTCATACTCAACCTGTACTCTGTGTTGAAACTTACTGCCTCTGATCACGCCTGAGGAGTGGTCCAAGTAGGTAAAAGTCTCTCTCTTCTTTCTAACTTACATCTCCTGTGAGAACAGCTGATAAGACCTTGCTTTTTTCATGTTTATCCACAGTTTACCCATTCTCTCAATTTGATTTCATAACTTCATCTTGAAAAAATAGCTTCCAGCCTTCTTCCAGCTGTCTTCAATCCGTGCATCCCGACTTGAAAACTACACTTCTAAAATGTGCTTTCTGTCACCAAAGAAAAAAATAGTTAGTTCTCTGTCATATTCTCTGTCATACACTGGGGCTTTTGTGTGCATCAGCAGAACTGGTGCTGTGCCTCACGTCAGGTCTGCATTAGGTGACAGCAGTGGACAGAAGCACTCCTGCAGTGCCCCCATAGCCCCAGTGTGTGCGAGGTGTGGGTTTGTGCCTGCCAAAAGCTGCCGCGCACCTGGGGAATTTTCGGGGAGAGCTGCAGCAGTTCCAGGCTGCCTGACACCTCACCGCTGCCTGGGGCTGTAGCAGGGTCCTCCTGGAGGCAGCACTGCCACTGCTGACCATGGTGAGCAGCACTGTTGAGCTCAGAGAACAGCATCTCACCTGAGAGTTTCTGTGCATTATGCAGTTCTGTTTTAAATAAAGTTGGGATTACCTTGTCTGCTCATGCTATTGCCCGTGTGTTTCAGTGCTTGCAAAATAGAAGTGTGTATTGACAAGACTGCAAACTGAAGTTGGTTGTGCTCTGAAGAAATCCACTTCTGTGTGTGAGAGGATATCACCTGGCCAGCCATCAGCTTTTCTGCTGGCACAGATGCCAGTTTGCGTCAGTTATGATCTGTTGGTTGGGAGGGAGGATTTCAGTTCAGTAGACAAAAGGGTGAGATCACCAGCTCCATCTACAAGACCCCCCACAAGCTGTCAGGAGGGATCATCCTGCATTGCTCCTGACCAGTAAGGTGGAGGCTGGAGCAGTTCTGGGGCTCATCGCAAGTCTCCTCAGCTATTCACTCCCCTTCTATGTAGACTGTGTTTATTGTATATTTATTTAAAGTGCTTCAGGTAGGAAAATGAATATTTACAATTAAATATATGTAAATGGAAGTGGAAAGACTTGATTGGAAAAATACCAAGTTTCTAATACATATTACAATATGACGACCTCCCACACAAGATAAATGTTTATAGCCAGATCTAAATGAATATTTCTCTCTGGTTCCTGTGCCAGTGGAAAGCCATGGAAGTATCAAAATCCTTTTGTTTGCATCTCGGTCCTCTACAGAACTGGAAGAATGCTTTATTTGATTTGGCTTTAGTTTATTCTGTGCAGTGTTCTGCCTCTAATTGATAGACTGGGCTGGCCAACACTGATGTTAGGCTGTACCTTTTAACTCCTTGTGTGACTATGCAATGTACAAAGAGCGGGTTCTCCTTGCGGATGTCAAACATTAAAAGAGAAACTATTAAGCCAGGTTTCAAAGGGTCCTTCTTTTCTAACTGCAGCGGGTCCAACCAGGCTGTGATTTACCAGTGAACGCTAAGTTCCGATTCCAGTTTTCCTTAAACCATTATTTTCTGCAAATCTATTTCCTGCCTTGCGAATTCCCTCTCCCACTGTGCTCTGCCTCTGCCCTCCCCTCTCCCCCTCTCTCATACATATGATTTTGAGTGTAATGGGTGTCATTTCTCTCTCTATCTCTCCATCTGTTCCCACGATCAACACTTGCAGTCCAGCCCCTGCTTTGCATGTAGTATGTGTATTCTCTTTATCTCTGGCCTGTTTTGATTTTGCACTTTTCCTGTCTCTCCTTTGCCCTCTGTGCCATCTTTCTAGTCTCCATAGCCATCAGAGACCTGAGCGTGTGGTTTGACATGGCAGCTAATTTGGGCTGTTAGCTGTCAAAAATAGTGTCCCTGTTCCCCTGGCTATACGCTGCTCTCACTTCCCTGAACTGACACTGGCTGTCACCTCGCAGTTTGAGTGAGGAGTCGAGGAGTTAAACTGGTAAAACATTCAGCCTTTAGCAGCAGCCAGAGGAAAACAATTTACTTCTCAGTGGTTTCAGCTCACCAAACCAGGTTCGTCAAACTTTGTTGTGTGCTGGTGGCACTGCTGGGGATGGGGTAGGAAAGGACATTGAAGAGAGGCCAGATCCCCTTTAGATGGGTGGCAGCAAGGTTGGTCAGTCTTCTACAACCTGTCAGCCTTGTAGTTCCTCCATCTCTCTCTTCTCTATGTCTTCTGCTGCATTTTGCATGCTGAGGGTTGGATTGTCCTTGCCCTTGACCGCTGTCTTACAACAGGAGTGTGTCAATAGGAGCAGAAGCGTTCCAGCAAAAGGAAAACTGTTCGGCTGCTTTAAAGTATTTTAAACTGAACGTGGTCAGTTGTGTCTTTGCAGCTTAAAAATGGAGGAGCTGGGAGGCATCACAAGTAACCCCCAATTTGAAGGAAGGATTTTTGAGGAGAGAAAAACCATGAAAACAGACACGACTGGAGTGGGTGCCATTTTTTCCAACATATGGTAACACATGGTAGAAGGCAACTAAGGACATCACACGGGTTTTCAAAAGGTCTACCTGTCGGTAAGGAGAGACTTAATCCGTACAGCTGCAACCCAAAGAGCAATGGTTTCCAGCCGGTTAATCTGAGATGTGTGACTTGGGGAGGCTCTGGTGGGATGGTGAGGATCTGTCTCACCCTGTGGTCAAGTGCTCCTGAGTTTGTCCAGGCTGGTGAGTGGGTTTGGCTTTTAATGCTCCTGCAACAACCCCCTCAAGAAAATGAATGAATGGAATCTGAAAACAAGGTATCTCAGGAATCTCTCCTTTAGTACTGTAGCCACAGCAGAACTTGTTAGTGTATACTTTTTTTTCCTTAGTTTCTCACTCTTCCAGCCTCTTTTAAAACAATGGCATTATTTTCAAATCAAATTTTGTAAAATGAACACTGGAGTTGTTAAGAAGAGATCAAAATTTACATAAGACTTCTATGTAACTTATTACCTATGAAAATTTACTTCAGGCTCAAACATGTTTTCCAAAGTTTACAGCATACAAAACAAATGGGGTTTTAAAATTTCTTTAACTTATGATTACCTTAAATTGTGTTTTCTAAAAGGGAAGGGGAAAAAAAAGCTTGGAACCTAACCAGTTTAATTTGCATTTTGGCTCTGATGTAACTCAAAATAGATTAGATTAAAAAAGGAAATTTGGCAAGTGATTACTCAATTACATGATTTTACTGCTTTGGTATTTTGAAAATAAAAATGAACAGATCTGTTTTACTTTGAAAAGTGCCTGGTGCACGTGTGCTGTAACCACTTTTCAGAAACCATATGGAAGGTTCCCTATGCTGCATATGGCAATGCTACCCAGAGCTCAGATATGTATTCCTGGATAGACTACACAGGATTCAGTCAGATCAGGGATATTAATGTCTACATTCAGATAGTGCTGTATCGAAGCACAGCAGCGTAATGAGTTTGGTGTAAAACATTGGAAATTCCCAGTGACAGGGCTGCAGTGCTCCTTTTTCATAGAAAGGAACTAAAATTTCTTGGAGCTAGTGCCAGGCCAGGAAGCTAAGAGGAATTTGGAGAAGGCATACAATTTATATGGGATCTTATTTTGCAATATAGAAAAGGTGAGCAGCATCAACAGATGCTTTCAAAACATTTCATCGTCTAGAGCTGTGGTAGCTGCTCATCTCTAGCCTTCATGCCAAGGGTAGGAAGCCTCTGCTGACACTTGGAAGACTAAGCAAGTGGTGACAAACTCCCTAGAGTAACAAATCATTGATCCTCCACGTGGTGAGGGATGGGGTACTACTGTGTCTTAAACTGGGTATCATCAGGATTATCTGTAATTCCCATCACCCTGTTTTCATTAGCAAACTGGTAGGAGAAGATGGACCATCTGTCACTCCATCACTGATGTGTCCCCTTGGAGCCCCTAGGGCTATTTGTCGCTTTTCAGGTCTCTGATAAATACAGCACTTTTGTAAATGTGTGTAGTGCCATGATCTGATCACTTGCCTGTCCTGCTCTGTAGAGCTGCTTGAGTTCTTGAAAGCTCCTCCACCTGCACGTGTGCAGCTGTCCCCTCAGTGCAAACGTCAGGGTGTGTGTCTGTTCCTTCACACAAAGCCCCCTTCCATGGCAGGGGATTTCACCAAAATAACAGCACCTTCAAATGACAGAAACCTCACTTAGTGCCACCACTGCCCTGACAAACTATAGCTCTTCCAGTTGATTTCAGTGGGGCTTCAGACATTCAGAACACTAATCTTCGTGTAGTAATGATGATACAGACCCAGAGTCCTGACACATGAAGAGCAGAATATGCTGGGGAGTTAGAAATTAATAAATTCCTTTTGAAAGAGTCGTGTGGAATAGAGATGGTGGGCTACAGGATTTCACTGGACTGCTAAGCCTGTGGACCTTCAGCAAAGCAACCTGTCTGAAGAGGGGTCCCTCACACAAATGGTAGAGGGACAAGTGTTCTGCTGTTGCAGCAGGGAGACCCTGCTTCTATCTGCTTCAATGGATTTAAAGAGTTACATGGCATGTTGAGACTTGATTGTCCTCTACATCTTGGTTTAATCTTTCTGCCTCTTACAAGTAACTGGGTTTGGGTACTATATGCCTGATATTTAAGAGACCTGTTCCTGAGAAATCTGTGAGATGGATCTTTGCTGTCTAAAATAAAGCATTTCTCAAGACCCTGCATTTCCCTCATGTCTTCACTGTTCTCCTGTTTAAATGCAAAGCAATGGCCTTCAGCAACCTTCAGTGCCGTGCTGTTGTCACTGATGGCATTGGTACAGGAGGATTGTCGCTGCTTCTCAAGAATTGAATATGTTTGATTTTTCCCTCCTTTCTACCTTTTTGGGGGCAATCGGTGAGCTCAAACCCTGGTCTCCGTCCCTCCAAGTCAGCAACCTGTGCTGGCACTGCTAATATTCTGAGTCTTCTCAGCACTGACAGTGGAGAAAGCACGGAAGTTTTAGTCAGTGACAGGAAATGAGCTGAGAGCTGCCATCAGCCCGAAGTATTTCCAAGGGGGGAGGGGCCATGCACTTACCAGAAGACTTGATCACCTTGAAATAAAAAAAAAAAAGCAAGCGTTTACGACATAGTTTGAGATACGTAGACAGTGAGTTTCAGTTTCTTATCTCTGAGGTCTGTTACCAGAGACCAGAATGTGCCGCGGTGTGCACATGTCGCTGTTGTGACTTTTAAAGTTCTGTGTTAGGGGAAGCAGCAAACCTAAGGCTTCTGTTCTGGAGATGAAAATAGGATGATAGAACCAGGGCAGGAAGAAACCGCTTCCCGGTCACCATATCCTGGCGGAATTGCTGCAATTCATGTATTATTCAAAGTCTAGATTTCGTGGCCAAGTCTTAAATTAACCTTGAAGTTATCTGAAAAGTCTCTTTTTCCCTGTCGAGTATGAGGCTTTCCCAAACAAGCGCCCTCACTCCTCACACTCCTCACCCCAAGTCACGGCCGTTGGTGTTCCAGGGAGAAGGAAATGCAAGCGGCGTCGTGGCTGAAGAGCTGGCTTAGAAGTCTATCCAGGTTAATTCCACGAAGCACGGCTGTGGTCGTGCAGGGCCCGTGAGCATCCACACCTCTCCTCGACGCCCGGCTCTGTAGCTACAGTTTCCCCCGATGAGGACCAAAGTCCCCGGGAGTGGAAGCCTCTCGGCCGGGGAAGGCGGCTGCGAGGCTCGGCGGGGCGCGGAGGGGCCGCGGAGCTGGAGCGCGGAGGGCNGGCGAGCGGGCCGGGCCCCGCGGCCGCCGGCGCGACACGGCACGGCCGGGCTGGCCGAGCAGCCTGCCCGGCGTCCTCTCCTCCGCTTCGGGCGCCCGGCATGACTTCTCTCTCGTCTTCTTCTTCTATTTATTTCTCTTTTCTTTTTTTTTTCTTTTTTTTTTTTCCCTCCAGACTACGATTATTTTCATACACCTGACCCGCTATTTCACACGCTCGGGAAAACCCAGAGCGTGGCTCACACCGAGTCCCAGCGAGTGAGGGGGAGAGGATATGAGCAGAGAAGTTTAGGAAGATAAGTGTGAAATAGGAAAAAGCAAAACCCCAGCAACAAAAACAAACAACAAACAAAACGAGTCTTTAGAAAAATCCTGAGTGTCTGAACGTGTGCGCGTGTGTGTGTGTGTTTTCCTTCCTGCCAAAGCAGGATGTCAAATACTGTCCTTTTCCCCTCTTTTCTAAAGCAGGCTGAAAGGAAAATTCTTCACAGAATCTTAAAGAACTTTTTGACACAACAGCTGCAAAATCTATTTTCTAAACAAAGATTTATACATATTTATACGAGCTTAATCCAGATTTTTTTTTTTAATAAATCATTCTCAGAACTGCAGAGGTAAACTATATGTAAATACCTCAAGTAATAGGCTTGTAGTGCAAATCACATCATTTTATCTTCAATTTTGCATTCGTTTTTCTGGCTTAAAGGTGCATCAGAGATATGCATTTTAGCATATTCAGAACACGGGGCGTGAAATTAAATGTTTGACAGAGTGAGAAAAATATACAGACTTTGGAGATGCCTTAAAAATAGTAATTTATGCAGATCTAGAGGAGTGAAATCATTTGCAATGGAGTGACCCTCTCTCCAGGAATTTTTTGCTCAGTGTTCTTCTCTAATCTCCTGCTGTATCTTCATTTTTCATTGAACTAGCCAGTTTTCTGCGAAGCAGTCTTGTAGATAAGGGAAGTGCTAAAAGAAGAAGAAAGAAGAAGCTCAGTGGGTCCGTTTCCATTGCACTTTTACCCAAGGCAATGGGCAGAATTTAACGGATTCCTTCCAACATATGTTTTTGCCAGATAAGTAAACAGTGTGTGTCGGAAATGAAAAAGCATTTGCAATTTAATGACATTACAGCTCTCAGCTTAGGCTGGCGTGCTGCGAGGCGAAAAGCAGAAAGAGAGAGGAGAGTAGAAAGAGAAAAAGAACAAAGTTCATCTTCCCTTTTGTGCATTTTTATCAAGGAAAATATTACTTCTTTCCCCCTCTTGTTCTCTTTTCTTTTTCTCTTTGCTTTTTTGTCTCACTCATCTACATTTTTTTCTTTTCTCTCCTTTTGTCTCCTCTGTTCACTTTTACCTTTTTCTTCCACTGCCACCGACTCGTTTCCTTTCACCACCCCCCCTTCCATTGTGTCGCCTTATTCATCTATTTGGCCCATTCAGTTTTTACCTATAAGGAGCTGTTTATCCAATAATGTATCTTTTTTTTTTTTTTTTCCGCCGTGTTGTACTCCCGGCGCTACAGCTCACAGTCAACAGGATTGTTGGAGGGATTATAACGTTTCATTTCAAAGCGCGACAAATCTGCTCGCCTTCCCTCTGTCCCCGCTCTCCCCAGACTCGCCGGTCCCTCGCAGATGCGCGGCACCCTTGGGGCCGGGATCGCCCCCACATCCCCCCACCAAACCCTCTCTGGGCCAGCCCGCCGGGGCCGCTCCGCTCGGCAGCGGCGGCGGGGGAGCAGGGGCAGTCCCCGGGGAGGGGCAGGGGGTGCCGGGCAGGGCAGGGAGAGCCTTTGCTCCCGCCGCCGCCGCCGCCGTCGGACGCGCCCGCATCTCGTCCCCCCGCTTTCCCCAGCCATTAGGTGAGCGCTGCAAAGTCACGGGCTCCCACCCCGGGCTTTCCCTGCAGCTCGGGTGTAATTGAAAAATACCTCCAGAGAGTGGCAAGTCCTATCTTATAGGCACATAACTGAAACGATGTTAAAAAAAAAAAAGTGCTTGTCTAAAGATCCGTGCATGGGTTGGTTTGGGGTTGGGTTGGGTTTGTTGTTGGGTTGGTTGGGTTGTGGTTTTTTTTTT
>WEKY01014515.1:129599-139599 GCA_013390045.1 Picathartes gymnocephalus
CCGTGAAATTACATCTTCCACATCTCCCAGATCCGGTACTTGGTAAGTAAAAAGGGAAATCTGTTTGGACTTAAGGAGGTAAAGTAGCTAGAGGTGGTAATTTAATCATCCGAGGATATATTTCAATGTTTTTTCTGGTCTTCTAGGCATTAGCACTTTAAATTCATTATGTCTGTTTGACAGATATATGCAGCCTTAAGGATCCAAAAATGAAATCCAAGAAGTATAGCCTGCTAGAGGACATATATTGAAGTTAAGAGATTAAAACGGTCTAACCATTGCAAACAGAATGGAACATCTCGCATTTCTCATTCCTTATAAGCATGACTATTTTGCAGATGTTAAATACGGTCTGCTCTAATTATGAAGGAGGGGAGGGGGGGACCCGCTCAAGAGCCGAGGCTTTCTAACTTTTACATTGATGAAGTGGATATTAGAAAGACAATATTCGCTCCTGTGCCGTCTCGGGCTCGAGAAGTTTTACATGGGGGATTTTCTCTATCAATAATTTAATAAGGAGGGTGCAGTAGCAGCAGCAGCAGCCTCTCCTACGTGCTTTAAAGACTCAGGAATCGTGCATGAATTTCCTATAAGGCAAATAACAAAAGAGTCAAATGAGAAGAGCGAGTCTTTTTTCTGTCTAACTGGGACACTGAGGACTCTGTGTCATTACAGTAATTTAGCAATGTTAATGATCTGTAATATTAATACATCATACTTGAAAATGGGGAAGAGTTGTCATAATTAAATGCATTAAGCCACAATTAAAAAGTCATCTAAGCAGTTGTAAAGATACCAGCGACGATAAGGCTGTTCATTACACTGTGAACCTCTCTGCCCATGGAAGCCCTCCCTGGCAGGGCTGGTGCAGCAGCCCCGGCCCGGCGCAGCCGCCTCCGCGCAGCAGCCGCGCAGGAAGGCGGTGGGGCGCGCAGCCTGCGCGTCCGTATCAGCACATCACCTACGGAGGCGGGGGGGGGTGAGGGGCTGGAGCAGCGAGCCCTTTGACGGATCTGCCCCAGTTCTTCAGGAAGCGGGGGAAGGGAGGGAGACAGCACAAAAGTCTCATCCCAGATATTCGTGTCCACACACCCCGGTCGCCTTTTCAAAGCGCGTCCCCGTGTCTCTGAAACGCGCATTTCGGCCGCGAAGCCGCTGTGACGCTCAGGACAAGCCCGAAGCAGGCTGCCCCTCGCCCGGGGGCTGAGCGCCGCCGCCCTGCGCTCCCCGCCTGCCGCGGACAGGGGCGGCGGCCGTCGGGGCGGGTCCTGCTCCCGGCCCCTCCGACCCCACCCTCGGCATCTCCCTGCTTCTGCCGGCAAGGGCTGAAGCCCCGAGCCGTGGGACTGAGCTCTGTGCTGTGCGACTGAGTGCTCCACCTGTGCGGCTGAGTCCTCTACCCCCGGGGCTCCCTCTGCCCGTGGTCTGCCTTGCAATGCCAGCCTCCCAGGGAGTCAGCGTGCTCCCTGTAGCACAGGAAGCGATGCAGACACTTGGGGTTGAGGGGCGAGCAGACACAGTCTGATACTGTGGCCTGTAAGGCCTGACCCTTTTGCTGCCCAGGTGCTGACAGCCATCCCATGGGGGCAACATCCCCATGCATTTATTTCCTCGTATAACTCATGAGAACTTTATCCCCAGGCTAGTTTTGGTGAAAACCTCATCCCTAACCTGCTGTGTCTGAATGATCCAGCTCTAAAACAATCCATTACCAAAAAAAAAAAAAAAAAAAAAAAAAAAAAAAAAAAAAAAAAGGCGCATTTAACCAGATGGCTGCTGATGGCCAGAGTGCATCTTCTTCCATCTCTGTCAGATTTTCCATCTCATGGACACACACTGTGATTTTCAGGCTGGTTTCATAACGGAGAAAAGGTTGCACTTACAGACAGTGTGTTTATGTAGGGCTCTCTGGTGGCCCCTTCCTGAAAACTGCTTATCTCTTTGGACAAATTCAGGAAAATCTGACTGAGGGAAGATGGTCTCACAGCCCTTTATTATGGAAATGGGCAGTTGGGTAAAGGAGGAAAACCCGGTCTGGTGATTCCAGAGGGAAAGACTCTAACAGAAGCTCAATCCTATGAATCAGACATAGAGATGAGTCTTCCAATCCAAGGAAAAGTTTTGGGGACATCTTGAACATAGTTCCAAAAATCAGGCCTATTTCCAGCCATAATCCACAACTCCATGCAAATGTAGGCTTGCCCAGCCTGGAGCTGCCTGGGGAGATACCGTCATGGATACTGCACACGGACACTCTCATGGAGTCCTGAGAGGAGTGCTGCATATTGCAACTGCTTATTGCAACCTTTCCCTCTCCTGTTTATATCAATGATGAATGTGATCGCTAAAAAATAAGATGGAATAGAAGTAATGTCAAATAAACAGATAGAAGTGAAGAATATTAAGTAAAAGCAACACAGTTTGCTCAAACTTAAGGCATTTTGGTAATGTCAAAAATTTTGTATTTTGTTTCATATTGCTGTTAATTCAAACACCCTAGAAGTCCACAAGATCTTGATCTTCATTTGATATTACTATTTACACAAAAATAGTAATGAAAAAATGTACATACATAACAATTTACATATGTATGTCCAACTTTCATATATGGTTGAGTGTGATTCCTTGGAGGCCCTTGCCTTCCATGGGAATGTTGCTTCTTTGAATGACAGCATGATGATGAGAAAGTCTTCATTTGGATTTGTAAAAAATCTACAGGTAGGAAATAGATTTATCTTGCAGATAAATCAGGGACAATGTCAAAGTGACAGAATGTTAGCTTTTGTGAGTATGGATTTCCTAAAGGGCTGAAGGGAGCTTTATCTCCTCTTCCCCTCCTGCATCCGTCGATGCTGGATGTCCAAACTCGGTGAGAGGGTCACAGCTGTGTGACTGTAAGGCCTCCTATTCAGTGGATCAATTTCCCTTGTGACTTGGTCCACCAGAAGAATCTCATGAACCCTCAGCTTCCTGTCTCACGACTTTCTTGAGTTTGTTAAAACCCCTGCTTTACCCCAGACAGAGGCAAAATAACCTTGGACTTGAGCTTGCACTTACGTCCATTGTCAGAATTCCTTGAAACCACTCAAAATAACCTTGATTTAAGTCAGGAAGGAGCTGTTACCTTTGGAAATGGGAATGGACCTTCAGTGGTCTGAGGCCAACACTGTGTCTCAGAACCCTATTTGTGGTCCATGAACACAAGTATGTTTCATAATGTATCTTAATGCAGAAGATTAATGCGCCACAGACCTTATGTGGCGTCCCGGAGAAGACTTTTTCCCATTATGAAATCCTGGAAGATACCTTCCCTGGCACTCAGCCCTGAAAATATTGATCTGAACCCAGGCTCCCTATCTGTATGATCATCCCTACTGTCCATCGCAGGGCTCAGATTCAGAGCCCAGGCTCTAGGGTCATGTATTGGGGTCCATAGTCCTGGGCTTGTTTGGGTGAAGGAAATGTCTTGCAGCCACATGTTCTGGGAGCTTCCACAGATGCCTGGGGACAATGCCTTGAAGAAGCCCATGAAAGAACAGCAGTTACCTTATCAACTGCAAGATGTAAGATATGTTTTTTACTTGGAAACATTACATATTGTTGTTCTGAAGGAAATTTATTTCTCTAAAAATGTCCAGGCTGTGGAAAAATATTTTTTACTGAGATGAAATTATGTATAAATATATATAAAATAAACTGTGTTCATGCTTGGGTCTATGTTTATTTTACGTCTTGACAAATGAAAACTGTGCTCTTCAGCTGGCTCTGCTGGGCATGCAACCTGAGAAATTTTCCTGGCACTGGAGAGTGAATAAGCCTGGTATGTGATACAAGGCCCGTGCAAAGAGGATGAGGAAATCACTCGTATCACAATGACCAGCCATCCAACCCATCAAGGTAGTTACCTTGATTCTGTTGAGTGTTTTGCTGGCACAATTGGAGGAGTCAATTTTAAGGAGATATTAGGAGGCTCACACTCTACAGCTAGCCTCACAGGATGCTCCTTACACCCAGAACTGGGCAAAGCTGTAGATGCTTGAGAGGGAAGCTGAATCAATGGACCATGACGATGTTACCAAAAGCACTGGAAAGCAGAAGTTCCTATAGCAACACTGTAGTTAAGGTAAAAGATACTGTAAGACACATAATTGTCAATGCTACCACAATAGTTGTGTTGAAACTGTTGACAGCTGTGTGGAGCAAAGGGGTGCAGAGAAGGAAAGCACAGGAGAAGGCGGACACGTGGGTCAAGGAGACCTGTGCACTGTTAGACAATGGTAGAGGGAAAATAGACAAGTGATATTTATTGAAGGAACTTACATTAATCTAAATTATGTAAAACTTGGCTGGGGTTTGGTCAGTCAGGGAAGGTCAAGATTCAGAGATGTTGGTAGGAATATTAATCAAGGGAGGACAGTGGAAGACTGAGAAAGCAGGAGCTTGCTCTGAGATATGCTGAATTAATGCTGGTATGTTAAAACCCATAAAGATGAGATATTTTGAAAACAAGTACAAAGACAGAATCTGAGTGAAGAGTGATATTCTGTGCTGTCACAGTGAAGGTGATAGATGAAGCCATCTTCTCTGGAGTCAACAGGGAAGGGATAGGTAAGGGAAAGAGGGTAAAAAAAGGTGAGTCTAAAAAGCCTGAAAGAAATAAAGGCTGGAGAACATGGCTGCAGGTGTCAGAGGCAGCTGAGACTTTGAAGAGGATGAGAAAAAAACATGGGCTACAAACTGAATGAGCTGGGTGGAAAGCCTTCAGAGAGCAGGCATGTCCTAGGGAGGAGGTTGGTTGGAATATCTTCTGCCATCAGCAGGAGGTGTTTAGCAAGGTGGGATATTGGCTCATGTTGCGGCTGTAACTGAATTAGTTTGCTGCTAGATGTTCAGCTCTATCAGAGCTTTGTGGTGTGTTCTCAGGGGACAGGCCTGTTTGTCAGAAGTATAATAACAGCTGATTAAGGTGGACTTGCTCGGGGGTTATCATTACTTGTCCATAGCTGATCATAAATAAATATTTCAGTAGAAGATTTAATTCCTCTTCTAGAAAAGCAGAACAAGAGAAATTAATATTTTCTTTTATGTGTGAGTTTTGGAAACTGACAAAGATTTCATCAGTCATCATTTGGAAGCAATACGTTCAAAAAGAGTGCCTCATAAAGAGTAAACTTTCCCTAAAACCTCACAATCTTATACCTGAGCCCTTCAAAAATGAGAGATCTTTTTCTTCCTTACAAGCTAGAGGTAAAAATTTCTGCTCATTTAGAAATAACTTGCCTTGGGAACATTTCATTTGATGTAATATAAATTGTTATTGAGGATTCCAGATCAAATAAATGAGAGGGGGAAAAAAAGTAAATTTGTCTTCAGCAATTGTTTCTAGTAGTAATCTTTAAATAACTTGTCCTAGTCGGTCATCCAGGAGCCAAATTTGTCATTTGTCCATTTCAGTAAAAGACCATTCTCAAGAATACTTATGAGATGCAAATGAAAGACTAAATTTCCATTTAATCCAGTATCCTCTTCAACATTTCACTTTATTAATCAGTGAGGAACTTCTACATGAGCTTAAAAAAATGTTCCTAAAAGTGATCCACGTGCAACTTCAAGAAGGAGCATGTTTTCATCTGGATTTATGACCCTCTGAAGAGTTTGGAGCCCAGAAATGAATTAATTTATTGTGAGGCATTAACAGGAGAAAAAAAAAAAAAAAAAAGAAAAAGGAAGAAGCTGGGTAAAAGCCTGGTCCTAGGGAAATCTGTGGTAGAGATGTCATTTTCCATAGTGTAGTCTGGATTTTCCCCATTTCCTTTTATCTATGACCATTATAAACCTGATGCAGTTGTTTTCTGATTACTTTTACATTTGGGAGTTTTCAGGTGTATTTAAATTGCTGAGGTTATGTTCGAAATACAGTAAAGTATCAAAATTAACATTGCTTATTTTTAGTCAAATATTCTAGATGTGACAATAGAGTTTGATTTGCACAGATATGTATGAATGGGCATTGTTTATATGAATGTTTTGGTCAATATTGTCTAGCAATGCTGGTTCCTGTACTATTCAAATGCTGGCTTGCTAATTGTTAAATTATGCTGATGATGAGATGCCGGAGCAAGTATAATTTATCCTGTATGCAGAATATTCAGGCCACAAAAACAAATTTCAAACATACCTTTATCCTTTGGTAATTACAGTAACAAGGTCAAGAAAGGCCGGTCAAGAAATGACCATAGCCCAACCAGCAGCCTGATTTGGGCAATTAACAGCAGATGTCAATGAAACCTTCCTGCCCAGTGATACTCGAGAACGTGCGTTCAAGAAAGTGGCTCAGCAGCACATGAAAAACCAAAACTGCTGATGGAGTCCACACCGGGGTTTGCAGAGGAGGCTCCCGAGACAAAGATGCCTCTAATGTCCATTTCCTGCAGCCTGGTTGTAGCTAGGCATCTTTTTGAAGCTGAGCATCAGAGCCTGAAATCACTCGTTTGACCTAGATCTGAAGTATCCACTGGAGTTCTGCACTCTGGACAATGTCTGTATTTTAATCCATAACTAACTAATAAGAGATATGGAAGTAAAGCAGCTGCCGAGCAGAACCCCAGAACTGCTGCAACAAGAACGCTTTAAATTCACTTTCCTCCATCTCTAAGCTTTTCCTTCTCTGGTCACTAGATCTCACCCTCCAGCTCACAAAGTGTCCCGGCAAGAGGAAAGTCCTTACGTCCACAACCCCATGGCCAGGTGGAGAAGACGGGAGTCAGGAGCTGGAAATCCTCCCTAGTATGGCATGGCCAGGAGCCGGAGACCCGTCTCCTGGGCGAAAGCTACTCTGCCAAGCAGGTGCAAAGGCGGGTAGCACACGGGGCCGGGGTCAAAACCGGGACTTGCCTGATTTAGCGTTCCAGGTGCTTGTAGGCAGGCTAGAGGCTGACAGTGCAGACAGCTGCAGGTCTGCGGGGAGCCCCAACAGGTCCAAGAAGCCGCGGCCAGGGTGCCATAGCAGGGGTTCTCTTGACCTGCTCCCATGGTTTTAGGCTGCCAAGTTGACTTCAGCTATTAAAAATCCTGAACACTTTTTTTTGGGGAAAGCCCAAAGGTGTGTGCCCTCCTTTACAGGGCTGGGTTAGGGTTTTGCTGTCTGTTTTATTTCTGAGAAAATAAACCAAGCCCGTCCGGGTTGCAGTCCGTGAAGGAGTTGGAGTCCGCCGCTTGTAGTCGGGGCAGCACGGCACCTCCGAGGCGGGGCGGGGGTCACCGTCGCTGCACGGCGAAGGCGGAACCCCGAGACACTGAATGCACTCCGGAGACCCTCCACCGACCCCACAGCGATCAGCAGAGACCCACAGATTTCTGTTCTCGGCCTCCCCCGGCGCCCCCCGAAATTGCTGGGTCAGGACGGTTTGTCCCCGGGGTGGCCTTCGCGGGGCCGGGGCCGGCACGGGGGCCGTGGGAGCCACGGGGGGAGCGCCTGGGAGGTGACAGAGGAGCATCAGTCGCCTCGAGGGGGATGCACGGCCGCCGGTGCTCCCGGCTGCGGCGCCCGCAGCCTCTGCGGGAGGCCGGGGCGCGGGGGGGTTCGTGCGAGGGCCAGCAGCGGCGCGGGGGGGTGACAGGGACGACACACTCGTACTCAGGCTGCCGCAGCGCGGGCAGCTGGTCTGACAGAGCCGAGGAAGCCTGAAGGCTTGGGGTCGGGACGGGAGCGTCCGGCTGCAAAGTCACTCTGTGCGGGAGATCTATCCGCAGCCGCCCCTCCGGGCTGCCATGCGCCCGGCGCTGCCCTGCTGTGCCACCTGCTCTGGGGCAAACGATGCCACGAACAGCTGCAAGGGATACGGTCCGGTCGCCGATCTCGTGTCCAGCCCCGGCGGGGCGCGCCCATCTCCCCCCGGGACGCTCACCCGGCAGACGGGGAGGACGCGGGGAGATACGTTTGCATCCCAGCCCAGCTCCGCTGCTCGCCCCAAACTGCAGCATGGGATTGCGTGGGATTTCCTCAGCAGGTGTGAAACGGACGGCCAAGGAGGGCTAACTCCCTCCTGGTGATGGGGACTTTTCCCAAGGTTATCCCATTGAGGGTTGTCAGCGCCTCCTCATGCTGAAACGTTTGAACGTAGGAAGGAACGGGGTCGGCGCTAACGATTAACTCCCGAAGTATGCTGAAAATGCAGTGACACTCGTCTTTAGAAGGGCTTGGTTTTGTCTGCGGTGCTAATTGATTTCTGCTCAGGCTGATCCCTCTTAAAACATGAACAGATTTAATGGTTCTTACTCCCGAGCTCTATGCTATTGAGATAATTTCTGTTATTAAGACGCATTAATAAACAGTTAATAGACACCCTTTTTTTCCCCGAGAGGTAAGCTCTTCATCAGTCCGAAATGAACGAGCAACCTCTACCGATGCTCTCCCGCACTCGGGATCAGCAGTTACCGCCCACGCGTGTCAAAAATACCCTACAGCTAAGGAAGTGCAGGTGGCTTGTCCCATAGAGCCCAGCAAGTCCTTCTGCAGCGTCGCACGGGAGAAAGAAAAGCTGTAACATCAAAACAAAGGATCGATGACTAATTCGGTCTTTGACTCCGCCGATGAGAAAATAGCTCCCAACAAGTGCACTGAGCCCGGCTTCAGCCCGCGAGCAGAAGAGGGCGAGTCAAATTCCTCGAGTCAAAACCTAGGATGTGCTAGAAAGCCTCCTCGCTGTTAAGGCCAGGAGGATGAATTCTTATTGTAGGGAACCTGAATGAGCTGGGTTAGATAACTTGTCATTTTTCTGGCTCCAACCTGCTCTCCCGCCTCCTTCCCCTCCACCCCTCCAAAAAAAAAAAAAAAAAAAAAAAAAAAGCTGATGAGAATTTGCTCTGGCCTTCCTTTACTTTTTCTCTGGTAAGGCTCATATTTCATTTCTGGCAGCCAGAGCAATCTTAATAAAAAGAACGTGTAGAAGCATTTCCAGAGGAATAATTTGATCAGGAATTATTGCTGGTTTTGGAATTAGTCCTAAAACTTATTAAAAGTTGAACAATCCCAGCACATACACTTCTTTTCCAGGGATCCTTTTGCTGCGATAATAGCCTTCCCCCCAGCACCTCTTCCCCCCTGCTGCTCTGCGTGGATCCCATCGATAGTAGGGGGGCTGATGTTGTTTTACTCTTCCCGATGTGTTTGATGGTATTTAGCAGGCTGTTGCCATCTTGCCCCACTAACAGCAGCCACCAGGTTCCCACCCTTTTATCTCGTTATCGCGACACCCAACGCTCCCCTGAGCAGGTGGGAACCGCCACTCCCGGCGGGAAAAGAGGCGCCTCCCGGGCCGACTGCCCCCGCTACCCGCACACCTGCCCTCCCCGGGGCAGCGCTCGCCCCCAACAGCCCCAGCCCGGCCTCACTCCCCGACGGGGACCTCGCACCCCGGGGCTGGAGCTGAAGATGGGCTTGCCCTAAGGCTGTTCCCCGGTGCCCATCTTGCGGCTGCGAGGAGACTGAGGTGGATTCCGCTGTGCGGGCCCGAGAGCAGCGCTGTGCCAGGCTGTGTGTTTCACCAACGCCTTCAGGATCTCAAAAGTTCAGCCGTAAATGGCTAATTACTTTTTGTTGTATGGAGGGGAGAAAAGGGAAATGCTGGATTGGAATTGACATTCCAGTAATATATTTCTGTGAGAAGAGTTTTAAGATGTCCTCTGTAATTTCCCATAAGAAATCTGGTTATACTGGTTAATTTCAATAGGAGAATTCTCTGCCTGGAGGCATAGGATGAGTAATATGCCGTGTGTTTCATACTCCCTTTCTAATATGATAATAAATGTATTCAAAAAAAGCAACGAGGTGTTTACAATTAGTACCTTCACTTCACCGGCTTGCCTAAATTTCCCAGTATCGGGAATCGAAAGAGGCATCTTAGAGAACTGGGAGAGGTATGGGGAGAAGAACAGCTAGCCCTCCCCTCCCACCCCGGCCTCGGCTCCTCTTTGCTAGGGGAGGCACGACTGACAACTC
>WEKY01014517.1:1552-15531 GCA_013390045.1 Picathartes gymnocephalus
GACTGACCCTCACCCTTGGATCTGTGAGAGGGGGGACACAGAGCAATGTGCTGGGGACTCCCCCATCTCCAGGAGATCCACAGGAGGTTTCTGTGAACAGAATTTTAAGACTGCTCCTTCCTTTACAACTGGTCCACAGCTCAAAACAAACAAAGCCCAGCTGTTACTTCTTGAAATATTATGTGTTCTAAAAATATATCGATGAATGCTGACAGTGAGAAGAAGGTTTGATTGAATATGAATACACTGCCTCTGCTTCATCTAACGGCAAAAATTATTTACTAAATTTTAAATGCAAGATGCAGAGATTCAATCTGTTACAGAAACAGTGAAAGGCAGAAAAGAATGGCAAGTGTCATGAGTTGTAACCTCACCTACAAAATGAGGTCGTGTTCCCTTCAAAATTAAGTGTCCTGCTCTGGAAAACTGTATCCAGACAACATGCATGCTTAAACACCAAGCAATTTTATTTTATGATATTTCTAGGCACAATTTTTTTACATAAACATCACCTGAATTTTCACTAGTTTCATCTATGCAACTATGATGTCATGTTCTGAAGGCTTGAAAAGGTCTTTTCCAATTACACCTGACAGGTTTTGGGCATTTGAGAAAGAGCACTCCAGTCCTGTGGCTTCAGAGAGCTGCACAGCTCCATCCCTCCAGGCAGGTGTTTCTGCTCTTTCCAGCTGAACTGAAGACAGATGGAATTTGACAGTGTTTCCCCTTCAATTGCTTCCTAAGGAAAATTAGCTAGCTTTGTCTTTTGGTTGATGTAGTCACAAATGACAAACAATTGACAGCCAAAGGTATTTTCCCACTCTAAACCCACAGATCTGACAGAAAACACTACTGAAACAAAAGCAGTAATAAGGAAATAAAATCCCATGGACTTGTGAAATTAGAGTGTTTTGTAAAAATGACTGCATTTTTTATGTGTCATTAATGGTAGATGCAAAGCTAATCATGGTATTGGTACAAAAGATGAAGTTAATAATAGGGAGCCCCCAGGGCCTTTTTGCTTATGTTGCTGTGCCACAGCTATGTTTGAGCTAGACAAGAAAAGGGATTATTTGCAACTGTACAAATGGTGAGTTCAAAAAGCTGTAGCATTGGGACGAAATGAGTGAGTTCTACAAAGTTCTTCCTACAGCATATCCAGCTTTTTTAAGGACTCCATGGATTTATAGTAAGAAGGTCACAAAGGAAAATGTTACAGAAATGAATTTGCAAACTCAGGGAACAAAAGTGTTAGTAGTACTTCTGTGTCTAGGAAATTCACTACTTGGCATATCTATATTAAATAAGCTCAGCCTATTTTAGTCTAATGTGATGGAAAATGAATCTTCAAGCTAGAGACTGTTAATATAACCTTCATGCTGGCCCTTCCTTTGCCATGATATCCAGTAATATCATTTCTGCTCTCTGCAGTCACAGAATAACAAAATTCTTGCAAACTTTCTCTCCTGACTTCAAATAGTGGAGAAAGCATTCTCTTGAGTTTGGGAGCATGTCATATCTATTTGCTTTTACTAGTGTCCCATTGTATTTCTTCCTTTTGCTCTTATTTCTTCAGTCCACATCAAAGGAAAATAGCAGCTTAGTCTTATTATTCCAAATGTCTATTGATCTAAGGTCCTTAGGGACAAACCTTGCAAGCACAATGATCTTATGGGGTTTTTTTTCCTGAGGTCTAAGGATAGATCTCTGATTTAGGATAGCATGCAGCTTTCCAAGAGTATTTTAATGTGATAATGCCTGACCATACAACTATTAAGAAGAAAACACCCTAAAACTGTCCTCCACAAAAATAAAATCACTTAAGTCTTGCTGGGCATTTTTTCAGTCCCACTTACCATATTTTTGTTAGGTCTTTAAGTTCAAAACAAGATAAAAGGTGAAAAAGTAGATGTTATACAGGAACACTTCTGTTCCTGTGTATACAGGGATTTATGATGTGCTCATCAGCACCTCTGTGGGCATACATAAAAAGGTCCAGTCTGAACAGGACTGATAGTTTGCTGCTTGTGTTACCCTTCACATGTTTCAGAAACTCCCCTGAGTCTCCTGAAGTCCCAGCAGATTTTACAGACCTTCAGCAAAGAAAACTGACCCACCATAGTCAGTTACACAGGTTTTCATTTTTGTCAGAAGTCAAGGGGTTAATAAGCTGCAAAAAACTCTATTGCCAGGTTTCTGCAGTATCATTAGTACTTCACTGAATGGATGGTTTCTCGCTGGATTGCATAAAAATAACTCCTTTAAAAGAGACTTTGTTGCCCACCCCTTCCACATACTGTGCAATACATACTGGTTATGCAGTAAGATCATTAGAGAGGTAATTTCTTTCTGCAGCATAATAAAAATTTTATTGGATCAATAGCTGCTGAAGTATTGAAAGCAGCCATAAATTTTTATGGCATTAACAGAATTCAGTAATTTGTCACTCAAATGGGTCCAAATGAACAAGGTCTATGAACTCTATTTTTTGACAGTTGCAAAACCTATTGAAATAAGGCAGGTAATTTGGAAAAAAATAGTTGGGTAGGTTTGTCTCAAACCATAATTTGTACATCAATAAAATCAGAAAATAACTTTCTGCAAAAGACTGATGGGTTTGGTTCCTAGCTGCCACATTACCCCATGGCCTGTGAGTTGAGGTCTGGCAAATGTGCTTTGTTCAGAATGAAATACAAAAGTCTCTGCTACCTTGGAAACACAGATGCTCCTTTAGCCTTGCAAAAACTGGAAGTATTGACAATCAAGTAAATTATTTCTCCTTCTCAGGAAAAAGCTATGAGAAAGAAAATATCAGTTTTTCCCTCAGTTTGCTTTATAGGGGTTATTTTGAGCTACCCATTAACTTCTGAGCCATTTCCATTTTTGTGATTTACCAATCAGCCATGAAACAGCATAAAACTAGATACTTTTTGTTTCTCTTAAATTGCTTACCTTTGGCTCCATAACATTTTCCTTTAGGTCATTTTGTTCCTTTTTTTTTAGTTGCTGGGTTTTTTCTGTTTGCTATTGGTTTTTGTAATAACAAAATCTGATATGATAACAAGGAAGGAAGAATAATTTTTTAAAAAGACCCTTCACCAAAATCTAATAAAATTATTCAAGTAAGGTTTATGGTTTGTTTTGTTTTTTTTTTTTCCTCTACCTAAGTAAAAACATTTTTTAATAGAAGACAATTATAACATATTCTCATCTTTAAAGAAGCTGCAAATTATTTCCAGATTATTTAGTACAATTTTTATTAAGATTTTGGAAGCAACCCTGTTTTTTAACATGGTGATGCCTCTTCAGGCCTCTGCTACACTTTAAGCCTTCTGTTTCACTGACAGGATAGAGACCAGAAGGGGACACGACTGAACACAAAATGTTTTATGAGGAGGTTTCTTGATGCTGTCATTTATCTTCCTGCTGCAGTAGGGAAACAATGCCAGAGCCCATTTTGTACTGTGGTTTCTATTAGCTCTGTTGGTGCTGGCATAACCAAGAGTCAAATTCTTTCCTGAAAACACAAACAAAAACAGACAATATGACCAGGACTCTCCATCTTAACAAGCCTGATCTGCACCAGCCCTCCAGAGCATCATGTCAAAATCGTGCACCCATTGTGCATAAACTCAAGCTTCTACATGAGTTTATGCCTTCCTTCATGCTGGTGTGTTATCAATTCTCCTCACCCTCAATATCCACAGACCAGGAGGTCAATCAAGGCATCCCTCTGTCCTGGTGACCGTGTAGGCAAAAACTACCTTGGAAGTTATTGATCCATCATTTTGCCCAGGACCAATGCCCATTCACCACAGCACTACCGAGTTCTCACCACCGTGACATGACACTGATGCCTCAGACATTTGTATGAAGCCTGAAGTACTGTCCTGCAGAGAGCACAAAGCTTTGCAGCTCATGAGATAAAAGTAAAACATGCCAACTTTATTTAGGCTGCACTGTTAATTGTTTTCTACTCTGAAACATGTGCATATGAAAACTAAATCTGGGAGTGCATGCTTCCAAATGTCAGGAAGACAGACACATGGTCAGCACAAGCTTTGTCAGCATACACACTGACATAAGAACTACAAACCAAAGTATGCTCTCTAAATTTGTATCTGGTTATCTGAGACCAAACCCCATGGCTGATATCAAAAGTCATTTTGTACAGAGTAGATTGAAATGATATGCTAAATCTTGCACATGAGTTGAATGTGAAATTAGCTTTGAAAGGCAGATAAATTACTTTATTATTTTTTCTATTTATAGAAATGAAAAGCCACAGAAGGTTTGGTTTGCTTGATTTAGTAAGCAGCTCTGCATGAACTAAAGCTACTCTGAGGGTAATATTAAGTAAACAAGTCTAGTTAAAGAGAATGACCACCTTTATATACCCTGGCATAAGAAATAATCTCCAGGAAAAAAAACAAGGGGAAGGGTTTTGTTTCATCTTTTCAGAAAACCTTTTTCATTTAAGAGAAATTTCTTTCTCCTCTTTTCTCAAAAGTCCATTTCTAGTGCTCTTGAAAGGCAACTCAATGATCATGAATCAATTTATTTGTTGAAATGATACTTGCGTCAGGTTTGTATATTTCATTACATCTGGTGTTTCTGAACACCAATCTATTAAACTTGTTAAATCTACAGATAAAATTAATTTCAAAACATGAAAAATCAATATTTCAAAAGTTTCTGAAATCCATTCTAATCTGTATACTGAGAGAAAAATATTCCTATAGCTGCATCTGAGAGAAGCATCTTTAAATTTTTTCAATATATTTCATGATTTTTAATTAACTAGGAAGATAACCATTTAAAGGCAGAACATTCGACTAATTCCCAGTATAATGCACTGAAGCATATGAAAATAAACATGCTGTACTGAATCTTACATTACATAAGATGCCTTATAAAAAAAGTCATGTCTAGCCTTTTCTGAACTTTCATTACTTTCTAAAACTCAGAGGAATGGCTGAATCAGGTTAAATTAACTCTGCTTGCTCAAATCAAATATAGATAGAGATATAGGAGATATAAATGTCCAGTAATTAATGAAATGCCTTCCTACATTTGCTATTTTATTATGATGCTTTCTTTAAATAAGAGCTAAATTTATTATAAAAAATGTATTTTTTTGCATTTTATCATTTAACGTGAGAAACTTCAGCACAGATTGTTCTGTTCTAAAGAAAACAATATAGAGGAACACCTCTTAGTGAATAGAACTGTAAGCAATATTCAGTCATTTAGTATCTCTCCTTTATCCCCATTGGAGTTGTCTTTAAAATAACAACAAAAACTTATTTATGGAGCATCAAGAGTTTAACTGAGATTAGGAAACTATTATGTGCCATAAAACTTGTACCTCTGTTAATCTCATGACTCCTAGAAGCCAAGAGACTTATTAATTCTATTTCCCAGGAACATATTTTGAAGGTGTTTTGTACCTCTTGATTATCAAGAGTCAGAGGAAAAATACCTTTTTGTGGAAATTTGTTACTTCTTTTTGCCACTTATTCCTCTTCCCTATAAGCTCATGTGTTTCTGTGCTGTGCTTTCATCCTCTTTTACATCATCTTCAAGCTGATCCTTAACATGCAAAGTCTTCCTCAGCCAAACATGCAAGTCTATATTGCAAACAGCATGAATGAATAATCCTTCAGTGAACATCTAGCACAGAGCAAACACCTCCATCACCTGAAATATTTTCCCAGTGATTCCCACCACAGACATGGTAACCACGACTCCATCAGACCATCTCCACTACCCCATTGTTGATCAGCCAGTCACCATCAGTATCATAAATTGAGAACTGACAGATCCCAGAGGGCCGTAATTGGTGACGCAGGGTCTAGTTGGAGGCCTGTCACTAGTGGTGTCCCCCAAGGATCAATACTGGGTCAAACATTGTTTAACTTATTCATCAATGATTTGGATGAAAGAGCAGATGCCTTCTCAGCAAGTTTACTGGTGACACAAAGCTGGAACGAGTGGCCAATTCCCCAGAGGGCTATGAGCTCTTCAGAAGGACCTCAAAAGTTTGGAGAGATGGGCAGAGACATTCTGGAATTCAACAAAGGCAAGTGCAGAGTCCTTCCCCTGGGGAAGAATAAACCCATGCACCAGCACAGGCGGTGGGCCAACCTGCTGGGAAGCAGCTCAATGCATAAGGACCTGTGAGTCCTGGTGGGCAACAAGCTGCCCATGAGCCAGCAGTGCCCTTGTGCCCATGAAGGGCAATAGCCAGGGACTGCACACTGGAGCACATTTCACAGCAAGACTGTGGATGTTCAAGATATTCAGGATATTCAAGAGCAATATGGATCCAATCCTGTGCAATGTGCTCTAGGATGACCCTGATTGAGCAGGGAGGTAGGACCAGCTGACCCACTGTGGTCCTTTCCAGCCTTACTCATTCTGTGATTCTGTGAAAAGAGAAGTTATTTAATGTGTGAGAACCAGGATACTGCATGCAATGCTATTTCCTGTGAGAAGAATTAAGATATAAAAACAATGTCTCCAAGCCCCCATAATATTTCTTTAGCATAAAAACAGAGATCACATTCTCAGATGAATCTCTTCATTCCTCATATTCAAAAGAAACTCCAATTACTTTCCAGAGATAAGTTTAGCATCTAGAATTCCTAGCCATTGTCCTGTAAGAGTTAAAGACAAAAAACAGATCCCAAACACCAAGTTCTTCTTTTCCCAATGCCCACCTTTAAAATATGTGATATGTAGCATGCCTGTGAAACTACTCAAATGTAATGTAAAATACAGAATTAGTCGTTTACCTGGTTCACACTAACACTTGTTTCTAAATACAAGATAATGCACCAAAAAAAGGATGAGGATTGTGCAGTTTATAATGTGTCCCAAATATTTTTAGTACTGTTTCAGTTCCAAATCAAATGATCAAGAAAATGTAGCTATTCATGGGTGTGCTTGTTTTCTTTTTCACAGATGACAACTGCTCAGTATGATCAGCTTTTATCCAATGCAAACTCTTTCTTACCCTGAATAGATTGTTACCCTGAACCTCTTTAAGTTTTGAGAAACACATGTGTTCATAGAATCATAGAATCATAGAATCACAGAATGGTTTGGATTGGAAGGGACATTAAAGATCATCTGGACCCAAGCAACCTTCCATGAGTGAGGGACCCTCCACTAGACCAGGCTGATCAACAATCTTTGTTTTCTTGCAGTGAAATAAATTAGACCCACAGGACTCTGATTATAATGGTGCTGCGTAGCAGGGTATCAGCTCCTGTAGGGAGGAGTTACTCTTCAGTTCTCCCAGCAAGCACAGGATCCTCCCTGAGACAAGGTATCTGCAGCAGAGCTGCCTGTGGGCTGCCATCCCTCAGGATGTGCCAGGCACCAGCTAGATCAAAAGTCTTTGGAATTGTCCAAAATAGTTTCAGAGAGCTTAATATCTTCTAAATAATCATGGGCCAGTCCTGGTCCATCCTTTATAGCAATTTCGTTGCATTAAACACAACCTATGTACTATCCATACCAACGCAACAAAATAATTTGGTGTCTGTTTTAGATAATAAGCTTGCCCTTCCACCTAATGCTGATGTGCAGATCTGTTTTACTTCCTACAGACTAGAACAGGAAATTCTTCCAACTGCAGGATGTTTTGAGGACTGAGTGACTAGATGTAACAAGGCTGTGGTGAAGCACAACAGCTTAGTTAGGAATGAAGAGATTATGACTGACAAGCAAAGGAAGGAAGAAAATGGGACAGTGCCTGAGAGGAGGGGTTGAGATGAGTATGGAAAAAAAACGTAAAAGGTCAAAGCAAGGAAAGGAATGAAGTGAAAAAGGAAATAAAGAGAACCAGAAAATAATAAAAAACACAGGGGACACAGCAGCTGGGGGGGAATGTGTCGTAAATAAAACAAGCCTTGAAGCACAGCAGGATAAAAATAATGTATTCAAAAGGCCAGGACCTGCAGAGCTTCTCTGACTTGAATTTAGTATTTCCAGGCCCTGAGGTAGGAATAACCTGGGCAAAGAGATGAAGGAAATGATGGTGCTGCTTATCTGTGCAACTATTCAGACAGATTTGCTGGCAACATTATCCTCCATTTTAAGATTATTGCTGAGCCCATCATTCATTCCCCTCCTTTGCACTGATAGCCATAAACAGCCAACAGCAATACAGGTGAAGTGCTTTGCTGCATGCAGACACCATACAAAAATAATGGCCCTGTGTTCAGTGGGAAAACATGGCAGCATGCCACATAGAACCCACTTAGAAGCAAGACTTTATATTTGTGCTGCTCCCCTGGCCAGCTCCATCCACGCAAATTGGTGTTCCTGGTGCACACACCACAAGGACCACAGCCCACCAGTCCTCATGATTTCTACCTGAAATTATGTGTTATTTACTGTTTCCTGGACTACAAGAAGTATTTGGTGACACAAAGTGAGGCTTTCCTTCTACTGTACCATACACAGCTTTTCAGTCCATGAAGTTCACAGGTAAACCCTGTGTGTTAGGACTAAACCAAGACTTCATTACTGCATGCCCTCATCTGGTGCTTTCATTTCTTGCATTGCTCTCTTGAGTTTCCTGATTAATTATAAAAATTGGCTGCAGGCATGAGTCATGTGCTTTAACACAACCTGATTAACCCATCAAAAAGGATATAAAGATTTTTCACTAGAACAAATTTTTCTAATTGGGTCACAGTCTTTTTTTTCTCTACATGACATGTCACAAAAAAATGTCCAATTGGTTTAAAAGCTGTCATCCTTGAGAAGTGTCCTACCTCCTATGCTGGTTTTCATGCAGGTTGTAGCAGAAAAAAAATCAGTGATAGAGATGTTTTGCATAAATTTGTCTTACGTGTGTAAGTGCTTTTTCGCACTCCTGGGTGTGACATCACCCTTGAGCTCACACAGGCCCTTGCCATTGCATAAAATGCTCTGTAGTCCTGAATTCCTGTGAAGACAAGCTTCTCTTAACTGTTCACATTTGAATAATATACATATTATATTATGTCATATACAACCGAAGATTTTGCTACAGCTAAGGGACTAGTGGAAATCAGAAGCTGCAGAACTGTTTCACAAGAGTCTCCTACTTGAACATTAACTGAGGCAATATCTCCATTTTTGTTACAACCACCATACCACACACAGGAGCATCCTATTGAGGTTGGGTTAATGAATCATTTAATGAAGCTGCTGTAATTATGATGGAAGGAACCAGATTAGATCTATACTTCTTGAATACCTTGCTTTTGGGTAGGTTTTTGCCCCTTCATGAAGCACTGAAAGAGAAAAGCACAAAGTTGCCCCTTGGTATTAAGGCCTCAGAAGTATTTGCCTGGTGTGTCTTGTTTACCATCATCACATTTAAGATGGTAAGACAATTTTCTCGCAATTGAAATTACCAGAGACTGTTTTTGCCTTTCTCTGAAGGAAGACAAAGACATGACCCGTATCTAAAGCTTTTTTGTTTTTACTCCACAAGTGCCACATGATCTTCCCTATATTTCTTTTTTTCATGTAAAACAGCATAGCTATGGCTTTTAAACTTATACTCGAAGTCTGAGTTTTTCCCACGCTACTGTGAGTGTTTTGTGGACTGTGCTGAGTAGGGATATGAGGAAGGGATGTTCTGCAGAGCTTTTGTCTGAACGTCTGCTGCATAGTTGTCTGTGGCAGGAGGACAAATTCAGGGCTTGTGTAGGATGGTTTGTGGTAAATTGTCTTCTTCCAAGTGACTTGTGTGATGCACTTCCAGCATAAGGTGAGGGTAGACACAGGCCAGCACATGGACATGTGGCCAAGAGCAATTACTTTAACAAAAAATTTAAGTGGTGTCTGGCTCAATAGAGGTTGCACCTTTGGGACACATTTGAAGCACTTTCATCCTAAAACAGCAAAATATAACTCAGACATCCAGCAGAGCTGACAACACCTGAGCTGCATGAAAACTGTGGTTTGTCAACTATTTTTCTGTGCTGGTATCTGTGACCCTGAGGCAGGTTCAAGTAGGGCTCTTTTCTTTGAGTTCATGAACCATGCAGCCTCTGGTCCTCAGAGCTGCCTTCATGCCTTTGCAGCAGGAGCTGGCAGCAGCAGGCAGAGCTTTTGGGTGACTGCCTCCAGTGTGCAGGCAAGGCAAATGAAGGCCTTGCTGAACTCAGAAAGCAGCAAGTTTACAATAATGTGGCTGTTGCTGTAACATATTATTTTCTTTCCCTTTCTTCCCATTTTCTCAGTGCCACTTACTTCTTCTTGCCTCCCCACTCACATTATCTTCAGAGAAAGAATAAGAGCAAATTGGAGGGGGGGCAGAGGAAGGCAGCAATAATGCCAGCAAGCTGTAGGAGGGCTGGGAGGAGTCCCAGTGAATCCTGTTCCCACAGTTGTCCCTGTTTGCATAAATGTGAAGGTCCGTCAGGCCTGCCTCTTTTATTCCTGGGTTTCTTCTTTTCCTGTTCATTTTAGGTTGAAATTGAATCTGGAATGATCATGAACAAATTGATCAGGAAATGCTTCATAATTACATCACAAACATAAGAGGAGAGTAAAGAAGAGTGTGTTTTATTAATTGATCACCTGAGGCTGCCTGACTCCCTGTAAGATATTTATCAGTGGAATAAGCCCCAGCGAGCACAACAGAGAGATTCATTAGCTGGGGAAACAGTAATTATCAAGCTGCTGGAAAGTTGTCCTGCTACTGAATCTTGTAATGAAGTGTTCAAGCTTTTAAATTAATTGAAAATAAAAAGTAGAGAGAGACCAAGCAGTCAGCCAAATTCCTGAATTGTTATATGTGCAAATGTGAACATAAAATACACTATTTCTCCATCTTTCACCTTTCCTTTGTCACTTTAGTTTTCCTCTGCCATCTTTGTGATTTTCTTCTCCCACTGGCTCAAACCAGTGTCATGATTACATAGAGGCTGTTGCTTTGAAAGGCTGCTGATGGGTGTCCTTTGAACCCCAGGGACCCTGTACCCGGTGGGGTTATGCCAAACAGGCTGCACACCCTGCAAGCCAGGCACAGGATGAGGGGCAGGGTAGAGAGTGTCATACCATGGAAAAACCACCATGTCATCCTCCAGTGCCCATCCTCTTCTCCAACTGAAACTGGCCCATTTGAGTTTAGCATGTTTTAAGACTGTAAGAAGACCAACAGCTTTATTCTTCCCTCAGGAAAATTGTATGAGTATGTTCAGCAGTAGTTTACCCCCAGGCAAAAGGATCATAGTACTAAAAAAGGGTAATTTAAATCAATGTGAGCAAACCTCAGTAGCATTTATTCTCTTATGAGAACATTAACATAACAAGAACACTACAATATAATTTAGATTATAATTAAAGCCATTAAGGAAACATGCACAGTATTAAAGCACATCTGTATGCTTACACCTACAAGCTGCTGGTTTTCTTATTTCTGTGAGGAATATTGCCTTTAACTAATCCTTGCATAACACCTGCTGCTAGAGCTTATGCAAGGGCAGCCAGGGGTCCAAATGCTGATGATATCTTTGTCCCTAATGGAGAATCAGGAAGCACAACTTTCCAGCTTGCTGCGGGCAGGAGAAAGGGCATACCTAGATTTAGATACATATCTTCCTGGCAGAACAAAAGCTGTCTCCTTGCAAAAAGAAAAGTTTCTTTTCTAAGCAAATACTATTTCACTTGCTATCAGACTACAGCACTGTGGAAAATGTTTAAGACAGACAGTGAGTTGTTACTCTCCCTCTGTCAACACAAAGGCAGTTATGCAGCCTGGTTCCACAGAGGAGAGATGTGAGCTAACCATGGATAATGCTGATATTGATAGTACATATAAGCTTAAATAATTTGAGAAGATAATTTAGTAAGCAAGGCCAGTTGCTAGCTTGGCTAGCAGAGATATGTGCCCTGAGTGCTAATGGGACAATGATTACTCTCTGCAAGTGCAGGGCACGAGGAAGCTATGTCACCACTCAGCAAACATGAGTTGTATTTACCATGAAGGCAGTCTTGATGTCTTTGAAATCAGAACATGAAACAGGTAACAGGAATGAACCTGAGCTCAATATGCTGATACTCTGTTCCCTTGCTTTGCTTTGCTAGAGCAAAGAAAACTGGAGAAACATTAACAGTGTTAGTTCTCCTCTGTGGGTTAGTGGTCCTGCTCCCTGGATTGTGAAAAGCCAGATCTTGAAAACAAAGAGCAAATAGGTTTTGACAACTGGAGAAATTACTTTTATCCAGCCTTGGTTTCAACAGTGTTAAGAAGAAAATAGTAATTTCATTTGGTGCCCAAATTTGTCTGGGGATCAAGAAATATCTGATTTTTTTCCCCTGGCCAAAAATTTTGTAACAGTTTCTTGATTTAACTAAAAGGGCTGCTCTATGGTTTGTACTTGATTGTCTAGCAATGTCCTCAACACTGGTATTAGGGAAATGCATCCCCTTATCCATTCACACAGTAGGAAAAAACTTGATTTCAGGAAGCTCCAAATTGCTAATGACCAGCTAATTCTGTTTTGCTTTACTACATGGTTACAGTTTGGCCTTCCTCATCATTTCCCTAATCAAATACCTTGTGTCCTTGGGACTGCAAAGTGAGAAGTCCAGGTAGGCAATGTGAGCAGCTCCAGGTCAGCAACCAAGTGTTATTTATATCTTCAGCACTTGCAGAACCAAACCCAAAAGTATCAAAGAACTGCTGCAAGAAAAGCAGATAGCAAAGCTGAATTTGTCTTTGGCTCAGAACTGAGTACATACCGTCATGGCAACGTGAAAAACAAGAGGATCTTCCCTGTTGTTCGCAGAGACTCAGAACAGTGAGGGCTGCAGGCCCACCCAAAATGAAACCCCAGCTGCACAACAGAGCAGCAAGTGCTGGGCCCTGGCTGGGCAGCTGGAAAGAACCTCAGGTCCTGAGTCTGGTAACAGCAGTGTGAGACTGGCCACTAAGGGACAGTTAACACCCTCACTACTTAACAAAATATTGACAGTATTGATCTTATTGGAGTGCTCTTTATGGGGTTCTTTGCTCATGGCATCAGGATGCACAGGACTTAGGACCTGAATATCTTTTTAACAGTGATTTCAGCTCCAATTAACTATTATCTCTTAATCTTTGAAGTTGACACCATTTTTAGTTCATGGACTTTCTTTAGAACAACGTGTTTTGCTGGCATCGCAATGCAATTTTTGAAAGTTCTGTCTTTTGTGAGAAGTAAAGTGCATTTTAACTCACTTCCGGAAGTACCCATTCAGTGCTTTTTGCTTGAAGCATGAAAAGAATTTAAACCATTATCAGTTTTGATGCAGAGAAAGCAAAAAACCTGTTACGTGAGGGGGTCAGGGAGGACAAAGGAGCTACACTGATCCTCGGCATGGCAGAATAGGAGAGAAAGAGAGCTTTGTTGTGTCGAGAGCCTCTTTATATAAGGGAGGGAAATTCAAAAGCTCCCGCCTTGCCTCCTGTTGGCTTGGGTTATAGCCTGGGCAGTGCCTTGGCCAGTGGCGTGTGCTGTATCCCATTGGCAGAGGTCTTTGACAGACAGCTTAGCCAGGGGCACAGACAAGCTCCTATACTGCAACAGCAACCTACGTGCATTCTTTTCCATATTCATACTAGAATATTAGCACAGTTAAATGGCTGATAAAAATAAACTATTTTCCAAAATTCATACCGAGTTATGTTTGCTCATTTTGAGCAGCTTCCTTTTTTAGCAGGAATAGAGTGAGTGTCACTCTTAACTGTTTTTCTTGCTTAGGCAGGTCATCACAGTATTGTTTTAAAAACCCACACATGCTCAGAATTGTATTTCCTTTTTATTTCTTTTTTTTTTTTTCCTGAGTAGAGCTGTAGTAATTGGATTCCTTCATTACTCCTACATCATTCTAGGTTAAAGCAACTGAGGTGATTAAGATGAAATGGAGCAAGCAATTGATAAAGCTGATTAGTATCAGCAGAAATGAATGCTTTTCAGTGTACA
>WEKY01014517.1:15564-91908 GCA_013390045.1 Picathartes gymnocephalus
CCCCCCCCCCACAGCAGGAGAGCTTGAAGTCTGCTGTTGTACAGAACAGCTATGAAATTTGATGCCTGACACAATTCCAATTATGCGTCAAACACTGGATGGTTTTGATTTATTCACAATGGACAACAGCCTCCACAAGCATAGTAAAGGCCTTTCCAGGCGAGAAATCAAGTGATTTGCAGTGTGTAAAGCACTCTGTTTGAAAGGACTTTAACATGCCCAAAAGTTCTTTTTAATCCACCCTTTACTAAAACAGTGAGTAGTTTCTCCCTAGGATAGTGTTCAGACTCTTCATATGAAAACCTCACTCAGACCTGGGCACTGGAGAATCTCTCTTGTGCAGTTTTTAATTCCTACCTTTCAGGCAGAACATGCCCTCACAAATGCTTTGTCAGAGGTTCATTTATGACAATGTGTAAGAAAATTTTAAAATAATGGGTTCAGATTATCCATGGAGATTTTGCAGATTCCTAACAACTTGCATTGCATGCTTTGGAGATGGGCAGACTGCAGCACCCACAGCGGGACCAAACACCACCACCTTCACAGGCTCTCCAGGGTGCTCCAGCTGCTGTATTCCCCAGCAATCACAGCCATGAGTCAGTGAATCAGGAAGTTTCCATAGTAGCAATCTGGGAGTAGCACAGATGTCGCAGGTCCTGCCTCTCTCTGTACAAAAATTGGTTTCACTGATAATCCTTGTGTTATGTTCTGCTGCTCTGATGCCAGAGACGGCCAGGAGAAGGATCAGGTCTGCACACTTGAGGATGTTGGGAAAAGAAAACATAGGAATACTTTGATAAAAGGCTTTTCTACTATTTCTTTCTCATTTTTCCACCTCTGTGTGTCTCCACTGGATACACAGGATAGCATCTCTATCTCAGTATTTATTGCTGTCTCAGCTATTCAAAAAACAAACAAACAAACAAAACCAAACAAAAAAACCACAACAAAACCAAAAAAACAACCCAAGTTTCAAATTACCCCTAATTTCTGAACTGTGGAAAATGACTGCTTAGGGATTTAGTTTGTTCTTTTGATCGACTAGTAGGATCTTTCCAGGACACATGCCAGCTTCTCTTTATCTGCACTCTCCTATTTGTGAGAGCCCTGTGACCTTGGATGGACTGAGAGTACTTCTGTGAAAACTTCACCTTTTTCAAGTACTTTACCAGCTATGTATATCAAATAACATAACAAAGCACCAAAAATAGCACGTCCCAAATCAGAGATGGCATTTATCAAGGACTGAACTCAGCTAAGCATTTTTCTGACTTCCTCGGATAAGATAAATGATCATTTTCTTTTGATCCAGTACCCAGAAAATGCACTGAATAACAGTACCATAGGAGAGTCCCAGCTGCTTAAAAGTTATTTTGTCTGTATTTATTTATTTGGTTTTTTTCCTGCTGGAAAAGATATAAACACTAATGAGATTGTCAGCTGCAAGAAATCCAAGTTCTGTTCTTGGGGCAGCAGGTCAAAGCTCATCTCCAAAAGCAAAAACATTGCTCCACACTGAAAAGATACTTGGGAGCTCTAGATATCTATCTTTTCAAAAAAAAATTTAAAAAAAAGGAATACTTGGGTGCTCAAAGGTCTAAGCATTCCTAGGAGCAACCCGGTGCTAGATAATTTTGTCTCTGAAGCACTGAAAAAATACATTTATTCAGTTATGACTAAATATAAAGATCATAAACATTAGCAGGAGTAGGCAACTGAAGCCCAGGTTTCATCACTTGCAAATGAGTGCCCCAACTAGAGGTATAAAGAACTGTGCCCCTTGTTATTTGCATCCATGAATGTGATGTATGGCAATACACCACACATGAAGCAATTAAGCAGAAGGAGAGAGGGTTTGTAATGCTGCTGTTTATATCATGTTTTTGGAAGGTGGCAAACATGAAAGTAAATACTAACGCAGAAGGAAAAACTAATGAAAATTCAGTCTCCTGCATCCCACTATCATGCCTGACCTATTAGGTCATAAAGAGGCTTCACCACAAAAAGGCCTAGGAACCTCATTTCAGGATGTCTTATGAATCCTGAGTGAAGTGCTAGAATAAAAGCCTATATACTTGTATTTAGATCCAATTCTCTTCACACTCTTCCTCCTTTCTGGCTAATGCAAATCTGTACTCCTGTGCTGGCTCCCCTGGGCTCCTCCCCAGCTTGAGAGCTATACAGCTACACCCTGGTTCTGAGGGGCAATGGGTGCTGATGCAGGGCCAAGTGCCTAAAATACAGATGCTACAATAAAAAGTATTGCCTTATCCATTCTTCTTAATGGATAGAACCCTCAGGCATAGATCCCAGATCCCCAGATATTTCATCACCTTAACAATTCAGGTACTTCAGAGCATCGGCACTGGTGCAGCAACTGTAAGGGAATTTCTTCTCAGGAAAAGAGATATGTAACCTCATATTTATTTGGGGTACCACATAAAAGGGTTGAGGGTACAGTGTAAGTGGGAGCTTGCTACTGTAGAGAAACTGGTTTGCATCTAAAAGCCTTTATTTTAGGATTTCAAATGGATTTCAAAGCCTTTCAAAAAGGCTTAGTCACAGAGTTATTTATTTTCCATTTTCAGGGAAAATGCGCAAAGTGAGAACCTTAAGTGCTGCTATCTCTGCAGCCTGAGACTTCAATCCTAAGAATAACTAACTTTCCAAATTTATTGTTGCACAGAGAGTTTTCACATTATTGGCTCCAATGAATCTAGTGGTTTTTTTGAAAGCTCATTGACATTTATTGTCTTCCATCACAAGAGAAAGAAAAAAACGCCAGATTTTGAGACAATATTTTCTTTAATATCGCTACCAAATGACATAATTCTGTGTTCTTTCCCTGACCTGAATTGTCCATCACTTTTGTATTATATTATATATATGTTTTTATTATTGTTTATAATGTGATTTTACAAGACAACATTGGGAAAAAAGTATAGAAGAATACTATTTAAACAGGCATCTTTTTTTTCCTGACTTAAGTTCATTAATGACTGAAGAGATACAAAGATATATGCATAGACATATTTTGTATATTTGTATATATAATTACACTGTTAATGTTCAAGTAATAAATGCACACAATCACGTTGAGTACTATACATGAGTCAGTATTTAGAAGCAGAAGAAATTATGCTTGGTCTGGGCAACATTCCCTGTCCATCCACATAACCAGGAGGGTTCTGTGACAGGTTAAGCAAACACGTCTCCTTAGACTATTTTGCTCTCCAGATTTTACTGTAATTGATTTTCTAAATATACGTGAAAACAGTGTCCCTTGTGCAGATCAATGGAGAGTGTGAGTATTGCCAGAGACCTGGCATGAGGACTCAGATTTTCACAAGTGCCCAGCTTGCTGTCCATGCCACAGTGGGAATCCCAGCACATCTGTGAAGCTGCCAGCTTCTTCAGCATTCCTGAACAGCTCTGGAGAGGGGCAGAGAACTGCCAAGTATCTGCACATGGGCCCTACCCAGCAGCCAAGCAAAGGGAAGGACTGAGCCCGTAATTCAAACAAATGCACAATCACAGCAAAGACCTCTCACTGGCAGCAAGCCCAGCACTGCTCACCCTGCAGCAAGAGGGATGTTTCCAGGGCAGCTGCAATCCCAGCTTCTATAGGGTGAAGTGTGACTCTACACTAACACTTGCTGTGTGTTCTTGTGACATTCCAGTAGGGAAGGCAAGAGAGGAAAAAAAGAATGATATTCAATTCTTTCATCTCAGATCCATTTCTCATTTTTCCCCTTTCTTTATTTTACTCCTCAGATTAAAATTCTATGACATGAAAGGGGGGCAGCTTTTACTGCTACATCACTGAAAGGCTGCTGGTTCAGGTTTCTAGAATACGGGACCACAACTCAACAAAATTTAATTGAGTTTTGCTGAACTTTGTGGACAAAAATTTCAGTGTTGTCTTTGGACCTTATAAAATATCCCAGCATGCCCTCTATTGTGACTGCTGTGTCTTAGGTCACATCACCATGGGATGCCCCTTCTTCCATCCCTAGTCTATGTGCCATTGGATTTCAGTAAATGATCATGCCTTTAATAGCAGAGTTCAAATATATTCACATGCTCGAAGTCAGGTGAACCTATTGACACTATAATGGAATTTTTAAGAAGCAAATTATATTTTATGTTCTTCTGTAGCATTAATAAATTCTGGTGTTCTGTAGTTGATCTGAGATGATACACAGGCAGTAAGTGATCTAGCTAAGCAAATCATATTATGTGGTCTATATTATTAAAAGGAAAATGTAGCTATTGACCTCACTTGAATAGTTATCTGCTACTATGTTTCATATCTATGAGAGGAAGATGTTTTTATGCTCTACTGAAGAAAGTTAGCACAGCTTTCTCTTCCCCTAAAATGTAAAGAGATGCCAACATATGATCATCAACCACTATATATAGATTGGTATTAAAGCAATGAGGGTTTCTGATTACCCCACTTGCACAGTAAGTCATTTCCAACCACACCAGTGGACTCTGAGATGAAACTCTCAAACTAAGCTTATACTAATGAGGTCAGCTTAGAGATAGGATGCTGTAAAAGTCTTGGTAGATTTGCTGTTAACCTCTGTGTACAGCATTGCAGTGGGCAGGCACTGGAAGGCAGTACTGGGGATATTTAACTCCTGAAACCCAGACGAGAAAATCAGGCTCCTGCCTCATGTACCAAGAGCAATCATCATTCTACAGTTTTGCTCTGTTTTAGGTGTCCTTCCAAAATTTGTCCCAGGCCATTAACCATTCATATGCAAAGTTAAGAAACACAAAATACTGTCAGGCACAACTAAGAGAATAACACCTGTGAGCCAAATCCAAAGAAGGAACCTTGACTGGCTGACCTCAGAGGTCTAAACACAGAACTCAGATCTTTATAGCACCTCTGCCAGCTTCTGACAAGCCAGGGAGTTGATAAGGAAAACACCAATTTCTTGGTATTGCTAAGGGTCTTCATGTTCCTCACAGCCAGCTTTAGGAAGCAAAACTAATTCCTTGTCATTTTTTTTTAAACTAAGGACTTGGATTTTTTTTTTTAGACTCCAGCAAACAGTTCAGCACCTCTAATCCCAAAGGAATGAATAAGATGGGATAATTTTCTGCACGTGCCTGTGACTTGGAAGACTAGCAAGCAAGAAAAGCACTCAAATGCTCTGACATGTCCACAGCACTTCCCAATTGCCTTCTCTGGCAGATAGGCTCTGTGAATCCCAGTTCATGGACCCTCACATTTGGGTTACTAAGTGTTGTATTGCAAGTACTGCTAGGTGGTCACAACACTGAAAGATGCTGTGATATGACACATTGCAACACCCAGGTCGTCTCTATGGATCCTCTGAAATTTGCACTGCCATCTTCAAGCAGTTCTACAGCTCTACCCATGCAATCCATATCCCTGTGCAAGAATGTCTTTCTCTCCATGCTTTCTGCCTGAATTCCTTCCATCTGTCTCGGTTCTTTTCGTCGAGCTGCTCCCATCTCCTCTGTGCTCTGAACACTGCTTCCACAGAATTAAACTTACTACAAACCTTAAGATGTGCTTATTGTGAAGCAGTCATGCATGTCATTGTCCTATTACTCAGTTCAGCTTAGGAACCTATTTGACTGCTGATTTATAGAAGGCTTGAATAGTCCTTATGTCTTATTAAAGTATTGCAAGATTTCTTGTTGATGGAGAGAGAATATAATGAATATGGGAATTACTCTTCATTTCTGCTTTTATTTTTGTGTACACATTTGTGATAACTAGTCCAATATGAACGTAGTAAGAAGTTTCTTCTCACCTCCGTCTTGGAAGTAGCTACTGTCAGGGGAACGATGGGGCTGTAGGAGCACAAGTACAACCTACTCAAATGTTACAGTGTCTCTCCCATAAAGAACCAAAGCACACAAACGTTGTTTCTCAAAAAAGTAATTCAGCTGTCACAAGGTACAAGGGACATTTATAAGGTCATCATGAGAACTAAGAAAAGAAAACTGAGGCAGTCCTGCATTCAGAATTCTTTTAGGCATTCAAGGACAAGTTAGGAGCCTAAATAGATCCTTGGATCTGGGCCCTAGAGTGCTGAAAAGGAAGGTGAGGAAGGAGATAAGATTGTAACTGGACAAGTTGAATAAAGAAGCCTTATTTTGACCTAGAATATGCAAGAGCATGCTTGCAGGCTGTGGGACAAAAGCCAACAGAGTTGAAGGTGAGGCTGAGATAATGAGAACAGAAATAAAGGAGGAAAGAGAGCTTGAAATAGCAGGAACTGAAGAGATGAGAGGCAGATAATAGTCCACAGACCTCAGAACTGGAGACAGGCTGTGACAGGAAAGGGGAAATTAATGGTGGGGGATGGGACAAAAGGATGGGGAAAGACAGAAACTCTAGTAAGACCCCTTTTTGGAAGAGATGGTGGAGTAGTATGAGAGGGAGGCAATACTGTCTAGCAGCAGTGATGGAAATATTACCAATGAAAACTGTAAGAAGAAGCACTTGCTAGACAAGATACTTCCTTGTAACTTACTGCATCAAAATATAATCTCTATCACTGTCATTAGAAATAACAGTGGAGAGCAATTCACTCTGAATATCTGACAATTAAATCCACTCTTCAAAAACATGTGTTCAGGGATATTTACCTACAAAAGAATTGAAAGCTTTCTTGCCACTGACTATTGGTATAGTCTCTTTTACTACTCCCTATTTTTCTCCTTCCAGACTTTTTTCTAAGTGTCTCATGAAATTCTTCTAAAGGTTGCCTCTTCCTTATTGTCACAAATCCACGTTATTCCATTCAGTGTTGACTCTCTGTACTAAATTCCTGTCAAAATACCTTAGGGCCAACTGTGAAGAGTGCAGGGGTGACTGCCAAGTGTTGCATCACACCAGGCAGGTGTCTCAAATCATCATTCAAATTCAGTGATTCTCAGGCTTGTAATTCACTCAGGCACTTTAGAAAACCTAATGTCCTCATCTTTGTCCATCACTATTCACGCTGTGATGATTATAAATGCCTTTGAAAACATTCTGTGCTCTTTTCTTTTAATTCAATGTCTTTAAGTTCAGCAATTTGTCTACTAACTTTGAGTACAAATTTTACTTCTTTTCAGCAGAGAAATTTATACTGCTACAAAAATAGGAGTCCCTTCTTCCCACTTCTCCCAAGATTCACCTACTCCCAGGCATGGAGGCATTTAAACTTCTCATTTATATGAATGTCAATTTGATTTTTTTCTTAACATTAACAAAAACAAGCAAAAAAAAAATTGATTTTTTTTTTCCTTATGAAATATTTGCAGTCCTTCTCTGTATTTTTACCAAAAAGGTTAACTAATAAGTATTTTCTTTGTTTTTTTAAAGAAGATATTTTATATGGAAGACAACTACAAACTAAAGCCCAGTGAAATTATTAACCATCAAATAGAACATTAGCAACATAAAGCATAAATTAAATTTTGCCAGATCCAGTTGTAACCTCAGTTGAGACCATGACAGCTAAGTGAGCTTCCAGAAGCCAAATAAAAAATATACTCTTGAAGGTCACAAGCCTGATGAAATCAGGGTTTACACACAGAGTATCCATCTTACTCCTAGGAAAGACAGGGAACTGTGTTAAAAAGCACAGTTCCCCTGGCTGAAAATAAAGTGGAGTGAGACAAAAAACCCATACCAAACCAAACGAAACGAAAAAAACTAAAACATATGAGGAATGTAGCACTTCTGACATAAACCAGGGACTGAAACACTGGGTGTGGAATCCTGGCTCCTGTCAGATTCGATGTTGACTTCAGTGACTTGAGGCTTTTCTCTGCATCTGTACCACAAGGTAGGGAAAGTAAAGCATCTGCTTGATGCTTTGAATTGTTCTCTTTCAAGTTGTGTTTTGTTTGCTTTCTCTTTGATCTTTGCATCAATTGCTCCTTCAATGGAAGCTGCTTCTCTTTTGTTTTGTTTCATAGTCAGGTACCCTGTGGCTGCGGGGCTCAGCAGAGAGGGAGAGAGCAAGGCCAGCAGCTGGGTGCCTGCTCCTCCTGGGCTCTGCAGAGGGCTCAGAGAAGCTTTTGAGGCTGCCAAAGCCATGTGGAGTAAAGATAAACATCATACAACTCCTACTGTGGGGAAAGAGGCGTGAGGACACTATGGAGAATCAACAACATCAGACAGCACTACTTTACAGAATATAGTCCGAGGGTGCAGGTCCCAGCACGGCACCTGTGCAAGAAAGCCTCTCTGGTCCCAGGGTGTGAGGCAGTGTGGGAGCTGTGCTATTGTCTCAAGGCACCCTGCATGGGAAAGATGCAGGCAATGCAAGAAGCGTTGTGGCTCCCAGCTGCCTTTACCCAGAGTGATGGGTACCTGGCAGGAGGGCTACACCCAGGAGGAGCGTGGAGCCACAGGCCAGCTCTTCCCAGCCTGGACAGCAGGGAGCAGTGGGCAGCAGCCACAGGCAGGCTCTGCCGCAGGGCTGCCCCTCTCAGCCACGGGCAGCAGGCTGGGGAGAGCTGCTGGTGCCCATGCACAGCTGGACGGTGCTGTTGGAGGGCAGACGTCAGGAACAGCATCGGGAGAAGTGCAATAGCCATTAGAAAGAATGGGATGGAAGGAAGCTGAAAAGGTTTGGTTAAGCCTATGCATCAAGAAAAGTCTTTAGACAGCAAAGGAGATCGGTACAATGATTTTTCTAGGACAGCAATTACAGCCAAGTTGACAGAGATCATTCAAAAGTGGCATTGGACCCTTTTCTTATGGTTTCAGTTAATGGGCAAGATGGCTCAGGCAGGGTTTGTGCATGAGCAGCAGCTTGGCCGCTCAAACCCACTGAGAGTTTACTATGCCTTTTCTACAGATCCCTGTCCTACCACAGCAACGTTCTCTAATAACATTGGCTAGTGTACCAATCCCTATTTAGCCTTTACATGATAATGAGCCTAAATAGCCAATCTGGTATTTACCTAAAGCTCCCACGGATTTCAGTGGCAGCTGGGATTGCTCAGCGGCTCTGAAAATCAGGCTACTTATATTTAGCTATTTAAATATGGAGTTAGAAGTCTAATTTTAGGTGCTCAAATTTGAAAATTTTGACCCTAATATTCAATACCAATTCATTTTCCATCACTTTCAGCAAAATTTTCAGGAAAAAAATTAGAATATTTTGAACAAATGATGAAATTATATTTTGTTCTCAAAGGATTGCACATATCTCTTAGATTACTTTTTAAAATAGCTGGAGCTTCCAAACCAGTGCATTCAAATTAACTTTAACCATATACACTGGTTATATTAAGCAAAAATATCCAGCTTGCAAAAGTGTTATTTTCTCAAGTTTAACTTCAGAAAGTTTTAATTTATTTTCTGTAGAATACAAGTTTGACCAGAGCTCCAGGCAGAGATGGCATATCCGTTGGCTTTCAAACAGGAAATATATGATTATGATTTATTTTTCCCAGGAATTATGGTACCAATCATAATGTAATGCATGTTCTTGGTCTAATGGTCTAATGCATCTTTTATTTTTTCCTCTAGTGGCTAAATTGTGTTATAGTTCAGAGAATATTTTTACTGCAATAATCTAACTGAATTGTTAAGGCCCTCTTCTTCACCCCTGCAGCTTCACAGAGATTTCATATAAAGACCCTGAAACAGGGATATCTTTCTGTAAATGAGTTAGCTGTGCTGCAGTGCAATTTTCATTTGGTTCTCCCATGCTTCACAAACTGAGGATAAAAAAAACTATGCCTTTTTGCAATTATTTCTTAATAAGTGAGTACAATACGGCAGCATCCTAAAAATTGCTCCCAGTTAAGAAACACCTTATTTTTTGACTGAAATTCCTCACCTAAGAGACATATGACTCTCTCAAAAGCCTTTGAGTTGTCGTGGCTGCAAAAACAGTTTACCACCTCTTAATCTTCTGCCAGAGGTTCCCACTGTGCCATCTGGTGGGACTGTGTACATGGACCCTATCTGCTGGACCCGCAGGTTTAGTGATGGTGCATGGACTCTGTCTGTTTTATTCTTCATGTGTATGAACCATTTTTGCTTTACTCACTGTGTGCATGGATCCCACCTGCTTTAGTGAGAAGTCATGTAGGTAAACTCAAGTTTATCACTCCTGGCCATCAAAGCCAGACTGCCAGATGGCCAAAGGGGTGAGGGGAGCCCATTGCTTTTGTCTCTGCTCTGCTGGGGCAGCTGGGCTGGGTAACCTCCAACAGAAGATGGTAAAAAGCAGCCCCTAGGCTGTAAAGTTTTAAATCACTACAGATGCTAGATATGTAGACTTATTTTATTGATTCCTGTAATAAAAGAACTACCACCATCAAAAGAGAAATCAGAAGCCTTATATCTTTTTCCTTTGGTCTTTCTTTCTCTTTCAAATTTGATATTCCCTCTACAGAGACTCGTTTCTTCTATTTTTTGTCTCTTTCTTGTTTTTCTGTCATGATGGGTGATCAATCAGCAATTCTTTGCCTCTCTGTCCTTCAACTTTTCCCTCCCTTTCAAACAGTTCCTTTCTTCATATAAAACTGATCCATATTTCATCATCCCTCTTATTCATCAAGTTTAAGAGTACTGTAAGGCTTCCTTATGCAATGAGCACAAAAGTTACCCAACCTGGCTTTCTTTAAAAGTCAGAAATTTGCAGGCAAGACTACCCTGTTACCCTGGCTGTAAACCCTTGTGCATCACTGCAAACTGAATGCTGATCAGAGCTTTTCATGAAGCCCTGGATATATGCCCCATCACATAGTAGCAGTCATGAAAGTAGTGCACATATCCAGAAGGGAAGAGATAGACATGACTGGAGATGAATGGGAATTGAGAGAGGGAGGGAGGGAGATGGTCTGTATGTTAAGAGCCTTGGCTGTCTGTTCAGAGAAGCAGGATACCCGAAAGGCTGTCCTGTGAAATAGAAAGAGAGAAAAGCACAAATAGGATCAGTTTCAGATATGTATCCAAATACACATGGATCTTTTACCCACACCAATCAGAGCTCAAAGACTTTCAGCTGTTCCCCAGATACCACCAATTGCCAGGTTCAGATTTCTAAGGTCACATTTTAAAGAAATACTTAATATATTTTAGCTTAAACTAAGTTAACTCCTTCACTGGAACGTTTTGGCAAAAATGAGTTTTTTGTTTAGCAGCTCTATGATTTTTGACATACAAAATACCTTTCATTGTGTTTTTTTAACTGCTTCTCTCTCTCACTGCCTTTCGCATGTTTTCTGTGTTGGAATTGTACAGAACTTCTAACACTAATTTGTTTAACAAATAGAGAAAGCTCTGACCTCTACATTTGGCATATTTAAAAAGCAATTTCCATACAAATTTGGCACAGGAAATAAACTTGTACAAAACAGGTTTATGCTGAAATCAAATTGAAAGAGCTATAGAAATCATGCATGTGTTTTGCACTGACAACATACAGAACAAATAGAAAGTGCATGTGAATTTTACTGAAACACATTGCATATAGGATTACCAACAATACAAAAGTGATCCCACTATGAATATTTCATCTGTGATACCTTCTGTCTTGGAAAGAAATCTCTTATTTTTGATGACTGGTTTTTTTTGTTCACATATGTATTTAGGGAATAAGTATGAACATGTTGTTCAAAATGAGAAAAGCAGAATTTATGTAAAGCTGATCTACTTTCATGGGTGTGTATGTTATTTTTATGGGCTCTAGATAAAATACTTATGCAGTATGAGATGTTTTGCTCTGTAGGTGCATACAATCACAATACTCTTGAAAGGGGAACATACTCTTTCAAGAGACAAGTTTTCTGGCCACCCACAGGAATGAAACAGCAGATTTGCAAATACTGGAGTTATAGGACTGCTCGAAGACCTCAATTTTTCATCTTCTATTTGCAGAGAGTCAAAAGTCATCCACTTAACTACTCCCTTCAGCTTTTTCTTCCTTCTCCAAGCTGCCAGACAGCAGTAAGCTGCCAGTATTATAAGTGACAAGAGCATTCATGTTACAACCCTAGGCCAAGATTACAAACTCATCCTATGTGTTCCCCAGATGTGCTGATTAGTCACAGCTTCAGTTGTTTTCGACTCACAAAGCATCACAAGTGCAGTAAGAACTGCATTGCCAATCAATCACCTCTGCATCCCTACTGGCACTGAGCAAAGTTTTATTTGTACCCATCTCCAACACCAAGATGAACAAAGGGGAGACAGCAAACCAGTTCCATTTGATGCGGCTATCCCAGTCATATATGTGAAACTGTAATCTCACTTCTCCAGCGCTGTCTGTAGAGGTACACAGTAAGAAATGCCAGAGCAGGTGAGCTGGTCATGAACTAAAAATGTCTCTCAATCCAAGTCTGATCAGATCCTGAAAGAGCACAGGTAGGCATAATAATAGCCTGGTATGGTATCTGAAAGTGCAAGAGCATTTGTTGGTAAACAGTACCCCTGCAGCCCAGAAGGCTCAACAGGGTTTTATCCCAGACAAAACAAACCTTACCAGGTATATATATGGAAAAACATGTGTGCAGAGATGACTAAAATTTATTTTTGAGACATGCTTACCAGAAATATTTAACTCAAGCTCTGCTTCTTAAACAACCTCTAAACTTGTCCAATGCAGAAAAGACTTTTAAATCAAGAGAGCAGAAATGTTAACTGCAACCACAAAACCTTCGGAAATAATTTTCTCAATGACAAATCACTTTAGACCATTCATATTTTTACCACCCAGCAAGCAACACACAGAAATAAGGGCTAAGTAGTGTCCTGCCTTTCTTTGCTGCCTACCCAGCAGAGTTTCTGGCAATTGCCTTAAACATCTTCAGAGGCATTTTGGCACAGCCAGGGCAGAGCTGGGACAGCACAATCCTGTCAGAGCTTTCTAGCCAAGAGCAAAGTTTCATTCCATCAGCTGTTCCTCTTTGGAACGAAAATGGGTTTTGCTGACAAGCCAAATGCTGGCTGTGGCTGCTGCCTGAATTTGTCACAATGGGATTGATTGTGTGTGTTGAAATACGTTTGAATTTGAACAGAGAGGGGTAAAGATGCATAAGAATACTAGTGTTAGGCTTTCTGCTATTGAAACAGCAGCTAGTGAGGAGCAGCTGTGGTTATCTAAAAACACTTGTGCATGGAAGAACAATTTTTGTTTCAAAATCTGAAAGAAACTCTAATGATGAATCATAGGCAGGCTATAAATAAAACATGACTATGGATTTGAAGACCCAGAAACATTCTCATTAGAGAATGTTGGGTTAAGGACCAAATTACCTTTTTTTTTTTTAGTCTATCAGGATCATTTTGGAATAATTACTTCTATGATGTCAAATCCTTTGTAATGCACAGTGAAATTTGTAGCAAGACATGTGACAAGCATTAAGGTTAAGCAAATGAGCCCGGCTAAATATCTGTTAATCAGCATGACTCACCAGCCTGATATACATTCCCAAGTTTACATCCTCTTTCTATAGACAATAAAGGAGGGAAGGATAGAATTACCAATCTTCAGGCTTCTTTATGCCAAAAAGATGAACAGTTTTCTGAGCCTCATTTTCTAGTCCGAAAGGTCGAATATACTTTCTGTGTCTGGTGAACATGAAAGATTTGGGAAAAACATAACAGTACGATGATGACTAGTTTTAATAATTAATGTTAGTTAGAAGTAGCAATAGCACCCATTCTTCACAGAATCACAGAATCATCAAGACTGGAAGAGACCTTCAAGATCATCTAGTCCAACCATCAGCCCAGCACCACCATAATCACACCTAAACCATATTCCCTAGAGACACATCCAGACACTTCTTGAACACTTCCAGAGCCTTCCAACTCCACCATCTCAACATATTGCAATAAGTCTTTCAATGAAAAAATGTTTCCTAATATCTAATCTGAACCTTCACTGGTGCAACTTAAGGCCATGTCTTCTCACGCTTTCATTTGAGACATGGCAAAATAGATTGTCCCCTACCTCACTACAACCTCCTTTACAGTAGCTGTAGAGAGCAGAGGTTCTCCCAAACCTCCTCATCTCCAGGCTGAACAACCCCAGCTCCCTCAGCCACTCCTGATAAGATCAGTGATCCAGACCCTTCACCAGCTTCATTGCTCTTCTTTGGACATGCTCCAGCACCTCAATATCCTTTTTGAAGTGAGGGCCCCAAACTTAAACATGGGATTTGAGTAGTGGCCTCACGAGTGCCGAGTACAGGGGGACGGTCACTGACCGGGTCCTGCTGGCAACGCTACTCTAGATACAGGCCAGGATGCCACTGGCCTGCTTGGCCACCTGGGCACACTGAGAGCTCATGTGCAGCCAGCTGTAAAACAGCACCCCCAAGTCCTCTTTCCCTCAGGCATCTTTCCAGCCACTCTGTGCCCTGCCAGTGCTGCTGCATGGGGTTGTTGCAACCCAAGTGCAGGATCTGGCACTTCACCTTGTTGACCCTCACACAATTGGCCTCAGCCCATCAATCCAGCCTGTCCAGATCCCTCTGCAGGGCCTTCCCACCCTCCATCAGAGCAACACTCCTGCAGTGTCTGCACTGCAAACTGACTGAGGGTGCCCTCAATCCCCTCATCCAGGTAGTCGATAAAGATATTGAACAAGACTGGCCCTAATACTGACTGGCGACTGATCTTCAACTGGATTTAGTTCCATTCGTTGCCACTCTCTGGGCCTGGCCATCCAGCCAGTTTTTCAACCAGCAAAGTGTACTCCTGTCCAAGCCATGGGCTTCCAGTTCCTCAGGTTGTTCTTCTGACCCTTCTTGTAGATGAGCATCACAGTTGCCAATTTCCAGTCAAGTGGGACTTATCCTGTTAATCAGGACTGGTGGTAATCGATTTAAAGTGGTTTGGCAAACTCTTTCACAGACCTTTTAATTGTTCTGGGATACATCTTTCTAGAGAACATAAAATTATGCCTCAAAAATCCTCACTTACTTGTGGGGAATTATAAAAATTGGGATAGGTGGTACCTGAAATTAATCAGACTTTATAGGATTTCATAGCTGGATGGTAAATGACTGAACTCTCATTCACTGCCTGCATTCTAATCTTGTATGGGACTCAGAAGCAAGAGACTCAGAAATAATTTAATGATGTTTTGAAGACAGGCCTTTTTTAGTGTTTTCCACCATAATTTGCATAGACACTTTATTGCCCTCAAGATGCCTCCAAAGTCTTCAAGATAGTTTGCAGATACTGCTATCTGTGTATTCAGGTTTTACTGCAGGCACAGGGTGGTTGCAAGTAATCAGAAATGTGCTCAGATATCATGTTTCATTAGAAAGGAAAAATTTAAGCCTGAAAATAAACTTCTGTTCTCAATTTCTTTGATAGTTCAGTCTTACTTTAACTGGTACATTTGGTAATGAAATGTAGCAGTAAAAGCACAATGATTTCACATCAGCTTGTTCTGGTTGTTTTACAGGTGAGTTCAGGTATATTTTCTCCCAGAGGTTCCTTAATGTCATACACAACCTTTTCTCTTTTCCTGCTTCCAAAGATGATATTGTCTGTAAAAGAGGACAATAAGTGTTTGTTAAACTGAATTGAAAGGTGGATAACTATAGAATGTTTAATATATGAACTATTTATATTTAATTTGCCATTTCACCAAATGTGCAGACACGTTTATTCAGCTAACAAATATTTAAAATTAGGTCTTTCTATTATTACTTTCTTTTTGTTAAAAAAGATAAATATTTATCAATACTTTGTATGTCAACAAGTAAGTGAGATTGATTGAACTAGTCAGCAATTAAACTTCCATTAAAGCAAAGATATTTCATACTGATACATTTGCTTTCTTTGTTTTCAAACATCATAGCCTTGCTATGTTTCCTTTCAAAGGGAATGGAAATTTTCTGGCTTGAAATGAATGGTGTAACTACCCTTAAAATTTTCTCCATAGATAAAATTGCCTCCTTCCCAGTTCTCCTGCACCATAAGGCTGCCAGGTAGGCTTCCTCCTGTGTAAGCAGTGTAATCCCTGTGCCACAGGTAATACCTTCAGCAGGTAATACCTTCTCGGCTACAACCTTTCCTTTATGCCTGGAGTGTCTCTGCTGAGAAGAGTTTGAAGCTCAGGAACAGTAACCAGTGTGCGAGCTGAATGCTTAAGATCCTGTGAGGGATAAATAGGCAAGGGATGTTCTTATTCTGATTTAGAAATCTTCTCTACCTGGGCAGATACCTACCATATTAGAGAAATTTCATGTCCTCAGCAGCCTTGCTGAACTTACATGGGCTTTTTGGTACTGCAGAACTCTGTCAGCACTAATGACTGGGTGGTCGAGCAGCTTCAGTAATGGCATTTTCCCTTAGTCAGCTATTAAATTATTAAACTGTTTATGAGAACTTCTTTACTGGGGTTTGAATGTCTGTTTTTCCTGTTCTTCAATTCTATTTCTTCAAACCCTCACTCAGAGGGTTTCCTAATGCGCTGATAAGTTGATGTTTCTTCATCTCTTCCCTCTCTGATTATTTGCAGCTACTACCAGAAGCTGATGGCATAAAAGTGTTTATGTTGTCATCTGGAGCACAAATGAGATATATAGCGTACATTCTTTGAGTAAAAAAAATTCTGGTTTTGCTCCATTGGGATCCTATACAGCTTTCAGATTCAATCTACTTGCTTGCCATATGGACAAACCCTGTTTAAAGAGATGCCATCTGTCAAGCTATATGCAGACATGTGCTCATACTTTCTATTTTAAGAATTTTCTCCCAGTTTTTAATGTTGTTTTTATTTTGGCATTGGATTGGTCACCTGATCAGTTATAGTAGGTTTTATAAATTAGTCAGAGGCCAGGTATGTTTTACCAGCAATACTGAGGCATGCTGATGGCAGAAACCCTTCTCAGAAGCCTGATGCCCTTGGCTCCTGGCAGTGCTGGGAGGGCTGTGGGGTCTGTGCCCTGGGCTATTCCCAGGAGCTGGGTCTCCAGGGACACACACTGCCTGCTGGACACACCTTGGATACCGGGACTTGCTGCGGCCACGAGAACAAACAAATCTCCTGACTTAGGTGAGCCAGGAGAGGACCAGATTAGTGGTCTAGGTTCAGAATTTGTTTCATGAGCCACAGTGAGTATTTTGCAGGTGGACAAGTCTCTGAAATAAATAAAGTGACCACAAGTGATTCACAGCATGGATCAGTTCTAAGTCCTGAAGACATAAGGCATAACACAGCATTGCATTTTCTCTTGAATGAAATCCTAGCACTGATCTCTATTGTTAACCTCCCAATTATTTCCAAAGGAGACAATATTTTACCTGTTATTTCATTAAAACTTACCAGAAAAAAAAAATACTGGCCTCTTGCTATTTTAAAAATATTATTTAACTGAGCTCCCAGATGTCCCATGGCAGAATTTCTATTACACTGCAGGCTGAGCAGGACTTCTTAACACAGTCTAGGAAAAGCCCTTCATGCTGTTTCATGTTGTTATTTTTGGAAAATAGGCTGTCAACTGGGACATTTCATTTTCTTGGTCAGTCTTAGAGGAGGCATTCAGTGGAACAATTGATGATCACGACACAAATTCAAAGATAATTAAATGGTAAGGGAAAGGATTTTATTTGATAGACATGTTTTGCTGCCATCAGCACAAAGAGAAAAGACAGGGTATCTGTGTAAAGAAAGAAAGCTAGGTTGGAGGGAGACAGCAGCATTACAAAGATCCCTGGGAACAAACGCATACAGTGAGCAAGAATGGCAACCTGTTCAAAAACCTCCAGTTAGATTTCTTCAGTGAGAAGAAATAAACAAATGAAAAAGATAAAAGCACATTAATACTTCTCTTTAATTGAAAATTGTCTGAAAGCATCCATATTGCAATGAATTTTAACTTGCTCAATTTTAAATATGTTCAGATAATCTGGGGGATGGCAATTTTTCTAGAGTAATGGTGGGTCAGCAACAGGGTATCAGTTATCCTTTTGGATGAACACAGGTTTCTGAACGGACTCACTGAGATATTTAGGAATCTACATGGATGAGGAACAAAATATCCAAAGGCCACAATGAACTTATGACCTTTTGAGTAAAAAGATGGTTTTCTGGCCCTCCTAAATTGAGCAAAATCTTTGGATGATCTATCAGCTTGAATATTACTAGAAAAAAGAAAGCCAGCAATATATCCTTGTTTTGTGTTTCAGGTCTATGATTTCTCAGATGCATTGTGTGAAAATTTTTCTGTCCAAATATTTGGACTTTCAACCATCAATCTATAATTTTGAAACATTTTAAGAAGTTAAACAATTTCTTAATAATGCTGAAGTTTTTCTTTAGTTTAGGGGGGAAAGAAATAAAAATATGTACAGGTACATATATTGACTTTGCTTCCTTCTCTTTTAAAACACTTGTGCTTTCAGTGTCATGTTAAATCTTTCAAAAGCATGTAAACCAGAGATCTAGCATTATGGTGTTCATATGTTTTGAGAAACATGTCTCATCATCTTTATACAAAAATTTCCAAGAGAGATCATTTATGTCACTAAAAAGTACAGAGACTTCATGTTTAGTTCTGATATGTAATATGGTTTCAAAATATTACCAACAAATAAGATTGTGGTGTCATATTTCTGAGAGTAAAACGTAGCAAGACATTGACAAGTGTTATGCACAGCTCCATAAATTAAAACATGATAATTTTGCCCTGCTGGAATAATGACGAAGATGAGTAGAATTAAGTGCATGATTAAGAATCAATTTCCTTAAACTTGAGAGATCTCAGGCAGACATTTAAGTTTCCACCCAGTGGCAACTGCTCCTGTAGTCATGGGCAGTGCAGAGAAACCACTGTGTGCACAAACTGGGTGACCACGTGTCCTGTCGCACAGCACCCTGGCATGGACAACTGGACAGGCTTCCCCCAGCTGACTGAGAGAGGGGGCTGCCTGACCCTAGGGGGTTCTGAGTTCTGTTTCCAGGGACACATCTGGTATTACGATGTATTAGGATGGAGCTTTGTAAAGCACATTTGGGGCAGAGTTGCCCTGTCTGCATATCTTCACCCCAATACTGTTACCCCATGTAGATACCTCCTCATAATTACGTACCTGAAATCTTTCAAAGAAATTAACATATTTCTAAAACATTCCACAATGTGAAGTTTTGCAGGCTGCAGAAGGGTAGTTCCCTAGATGACAGGGAGTTCATAGAAAAGAGATTAATACATTTTAGTCTTAAACCATGCTCCTGAATCCTTTGCTCTTTTGAGATTCCCCCACCTGTTGCCATGGTTTCCAGTGCCAGTTACGTATTTGTCTCAAATTTGACTTTTTCAAATATATCATTTTTAAGATAGGTTTATCGCTCCTTGTTCTGGATAGTGCTGTGGGGTCCAGAGAGTCTCTTGGATTCCTCCCCAGACACACTTAGCTAACTAAATTTGGTCCTAACAAGACTTCTGCACACAACAACGTCGATATTTCTAACAGTGGCTATATTTTTAGCACTTCTGTTCATGCTGAAATACATTGCTGAAAAATAAAATTTCAAATCAGTACAGCTCTGTCTGAAGCAGAATGAAAACTTCATTGGCCCTTGCCAAAACCATGTACCTATCCTGGGCCCACCATGCTACTTCACTCCTTAGTCATGGAATCCAGGAAAACCAGCATAGAACAGAACGGTTTCTCCTCCCTTTAAATTATTTCATCCTGTGTCACTAATTGTAAACTTACAGTGAGTCAGAATATCTTTTTTTGCCTTAAGGATTTTCTGCATTAATTTCACAAAGAATTAGGCAAGACGAATATCAAAGTTTATTGGCAGAGACAGCTCAGTTTAAGAATTCTCACTGAACAGATAACAAATCTTCCTGCTCATCAGGATGATCTCAAATTCCCTATAGTTGCAAACATTCAGTATAAGCAAGGTCAAAATATAGCTGACTCCCTTTGCGAATTCCTTTTTTGGAAAATATTACAAATTAGAAATTGGATTGCAAGTCTCATAAGTATGTTTCATATTTACCTGCTGACAGGTGGCCTAGTCAGGGTTTGCTATATTGAATTCAGAAATTAGTACTAGAGAAATCGCACCAGCTAGAAACTCACAACATCATCAGGTAGTCTCCAGATATATTTTCTTTCTATTTTAAAAATATATGAATGAGAGAATAAAAATTATCTATATGGAAATAAAAAAAAGTTTGGTGAAAAAAAGCTAAACTGCTGTTGGTCCACATAATGTGCATTCCCACATCAGTTTCCTGTTCAGGACACCAAAGTATAATATCTGCTCAAGGGCAGATTCATTTACAACTTTAAATGGGATGTTTTACAGAAGCTAGGAGGTGAAATAAGTCCAAATAGGCAAGATTTTTTACCAGGGAGAGAAAATGGAAAAGGCAGGGGTGAGGTCAGGACTTGTTGTGAAAACTACATATCTGCAAGATTAAATAAATATTAAAAAAAGGTCTATAAACTAATGGTTTGAGATCAAACTTTCAGAAAAGCCAATATACCTATCTGATATGTGCATACTTAAAACTGATTTCAGATGTACATAGTGATCTGCTGTGCAGCTGAAATTACTCATTTACACACAAAGATTTTAAAGCCCTAGGGGTGAGGCCAAAATTTCATCTGAATTCATTAGTAGAATGAGTGAGGAGGGCTGTAGTCTTCTGAACAAATAGATATATGAATAGGCCAAAGGAACAGAGAATAAAAAAAAAAAAGAGAAAAAAAATCACACCATATTCTGAATGCCTGTCAAAAACAGGCACTCTTCCAGGGCATGTTAACTTATCTGATGGAGAGGAAATGTTTGATTGACAGGACTGAAAGAAGGCTGAAGTGCTGCTGATACTTTTTGCACTAAAACATCTGTATTAAATTACGTTTTTCTCTCTTTTTGTCAACAAGTTGGCAGGGTGCACACAACATGTCAGGTCTGTAATACCAGCACCACTGTTGGAAAAGCCCAGTATGAATGCTTGTTTCTGTGAATAGGTGTCTCTAACAAGAGAAAATACAACCAGTCATGAAGCGAATCAACAGGTGATGTGTGTCAAAATTATACTTAAGCTTTATAACACTCAATTTCTGGCTCTGTCCAGACATTAGCTGGCAAGGAGGCATATCCATGGTCCCAGTCATAGATGCCTGCACTCCCAGTACCAGGAATCCCATTCCCACAATGTTTTCAAGCAGGCGCTCCGTTCCCTGCCGCCTGGCTGGTTAATGATGGAAACAGCACACGCACCATATGTTTGCTGAGGCACTTCAGAATAGCTGTGTTGGTCCTGGCCCAAAACAAGGAATGAAAAGCCATGGTAGAAATGTAAAAGAGCCGCTCAAAAGCTTGTGTTAAAAGGAGCCTGACTTCAGGTTGATTTACCTTTACAGCAGGTTGTTGAGCTGGGTCTTGTGCAATCACCTCGTGTATCCCATTCAGATGCTTCTGTCCATTGTTACTCTGTCCTAATGCCTACAGAAGTACTTTCTGCTCCCAGGAGTACCCAGCTGCAACTAAACCTAAAGAACCTCAGGGTTTGAATATTATGTTCTCATAGCACCTGCAAGACTGCATTATTAAGCTCCAGTCCTGTGCATTAAATACTGTCTTTGCACCTGACAGCGATTGGCGAACACTCTCTGCAAGGTGTTCCTGTTCTCAAAACATCACACCAGGGTTCACGCTTAAGAGAAAGGCAGCAAAGGGGGTTTTGCTCGTTCATGGTGAGAAAAGGATAAAGAAGCTCACAAGGAATGCAGCCCTGCCAGTATGGTGGGAGTCCTGGTAGAAAATGGAATAGGCACATCTGAAGAGCAAGCACCAAGGATGAGCACTGCTTTTGGCATGTCACCATCGTGACTACAGCAGAGGTGACCGCTGTGACAATATCCAAGAAGGCTACTGCATCTGTTTCTGGACAGAAAACCTGCTCTGCCCTCGAAGGCAAAGAGGATTAAAAGGATGGCCTGAGATAAATGGTCTGTTAGTCAGAACATTTTAATCAGAATCTTTTTTCCTGATTAAGTGGTATACACACACACCATGACATGTTTTTAATATATATCAGTACTGACAGTCTTTCATTTAGGAAAGAAATGCAATGATATAGAAAAACACAGTTTTAACATTTTTGAAAAGCTGTTTTAAATTAAAAATTATTATAATAATATTTTCTTGAAATGGTGAAATCGGAAATGAAATGTTTTGTCTCCCTAAATCAAAGCCAAAAAATCCAGTTGATTTATTACAGTTTTTGAAAAGGCTGTTGCTCTTCTGCTACTTCAGAGCAAGTGAAAAATCAGAAAACTAGAATTTTGAATGTAAAATACATTCCCAATTCAATTATTCATCTTATAGTGCAAATCTGACAGTGACTTGAGTTTCTGCATATATTAGCATAGGTTTTCACATATTCTGCACATACATCTGGAAATATTTTGATATTGCCAAAGCTGTTTCACCTTCTCACAGACTACTCTAATCTTCCCTCATGAAATATATGGGAAAAGGAAATATTTTCATTATCTGAATTTTAGCTATCTCTCTCATGTGTTAGATACCACATGTGGAATTTTACTCTATTTTTCAAAGCAACATTGTACACTTGGAGTCTTTTTTTTTCTTTTTTTTCCCTTGAAAAGGCACATGAAGTTAATTTATAATAATAAAGGGTAAATGTTCCTTTGGTGGGTTAGCCTTGGCTAACAACCAAGCACCCACCAGATGCTTGTTCACTCCACCCCCTTGGTGATGTGGGAGAGAAAATGAGAAGAAAAGGAGCAAAAAAGCTCATCAGTTAAAAGACAGGGAGTTCACTTAGCAGTTACTCTCAAAACAGACTCAACCTTGGGAAAATTAACTGAAATATTCTGAAAAAAAAAACCAAAACCAGAAACAAACAAAAAAAAAATACTTGCTATTTCTAGTAATAGAAAACAAAAATAAAAACATTTTAAAAACACTTTTCCTTCACCTTTTCTCAGACTTAGGTTCTCTCCACCCTCCTCTCCATTGCTGCAAGAGCACAGGGCTGGGTTATTTTGGTCAGTACACAGCAGCTGCTCTCTCCTGTTCCCTCCCTCTCATGTTTTTCCTTTGCTGCAGTATGGGTCCTTCATGGGCTGCAAGGGATATCTGCTCTGGCACCTGGAGCACCTCCTCCTCCTCCTGCTCATATGATGTTTTGTATTCCCTCTGCTTTTTCTCACAGTTTTGTTCCCTCCTCCTCTCCCTGTGGCATTCTGCCCTTTCTTAGACATGTTTTTCCAGAGGAACTGACAGCTTAGCCATGTTTTGCCAGAAGGTCTGGTGGAATCTGTTGGGATGGGCTGTGCAGCCCCTGATCTCCTCTCACAGAGGCCACCCCTCCAGCCCCCCCACTTTGACACTATTACCCAATACAGTCACTCATTTCAATCTGAGCTGTCATATTAATGAGATTCAGCTCGCTTAACTTGCACCATTTAGAAGTTTGACTACAAAATACATTTTTCTTTATGATGAGGATAACACTTTCATAGAACAACCCACTCCATCTTTCTGAAGTGTTCATCTCATCCTTTGGAGTTTTCTATATCTTGAAATGAGGAAACCACAGACATCACACCTTTCTTCAGTATTGGTTGAGATTAATCCCCTCCCTCAGCACAACTAATTATCCAAACTCTCCCTCTCATCAGGAGAGCACATATCAAGAGCAGTTCTGGACTCCAAATATGGGAATTGTCTCATTTTAGCTGAGGAATTATCTTATTTCTAGCAATCAAAAGTCCAGACACAGTGAAAGCTTGTCATCTGATCTCCTCAACAGTTGATGGAGGAGAGCCAGGCCTTGAAAGGTACTTTAAACCCCTGTATTTAGATGGAAGGCATGATCCTCCTGAAGTATGAACCCTTTCCCTTGTCGTGGTGACTGAGATGACTAAACACCTCTTCATCAGATATGTCATCCTTAAATTTCAAGACCATATGCTGAAATTAATGTGCAGCTCTCATTCTATATCAGTCTTTGTAGTTTATCTGAATGTTGTTATTAACAGAAGAGTCTGATAGATGAAGAAAAACATTTAGTAGAAACAAAATTAGAAACAGAAAGCCAGCTAAAGAGCTTGTATTCTTCAGGCTGTAGGCTCGCAGCAAGACATCATGTCCTCCTGCAAGTCTCTGCCTTCAGGCAAGAAAGATAGATGAAAGTAGCTGCTCTTTAAAGCACTGAACAAAATAAACTCATCCTGGAGAACCAGAATAATTTATAAATTGTATCTCTGTCTTTTCTCAATCACTAGTCTTTACAAGTAACAGCTAAATTTATTTGGCACCCTACAATTTAGCTATTCTGTCATTCTTTTGTTATTAGCCTGACTAATGCTAGAATCCCAAAAAAATTACTGGCATGTATCTGTGACGAGCACCTGGAATACCTTTGCAAGGAATGCACTACTCAAAAAGATACCAAATCTGTGGCTGAGGCTCTTGCTCCTTCTACACAAATATTCTACCATCATATTTAATAACCTATCTAGAGTTTTGATGAGGGAGTGTGTTAAATGCTCTGAAGCTTTTTGTCAGCGAACATTAAGGCCCTCTGTTGTGTTAGCCCAATACCTGATGATACAACTTTCACACTTTCAGAGCGAAGTGTTGAGTTGCCCCAATTTCAATTATAGTTGATAATGATAAATGGCAAAGCACTTGTTTCCAAATGTTCTTTCTGAAGAGGCAAATCCACAAAGCTTGCCATCCCAATGTCTGCTCAGTTAATTTTCACTCTTTTCAGTATGTCAAGACAAGTTCCCATGAATTGGTTTTCAACATGTTTACACTGTATCTTGAACAATGTATTATCTTTGAGCAAAGCTTCTGTTATTCCCCACCCCAGGATTTAATACCACACTTCATAAATTGTCTCTTATAATTAGCAAGAGCTACAGTTTTCACAACTCAAATTTTATTGCATTTCTCTACACACAAATACTCTCCCACTTGTAAGATACCAGCAGTGGTTTTTCCTATTGTTCTATAAATATGTCTCACTATATATCTGAGGTAATCTAATATGTTTAAACTCTAAGATCACCCATCCACTCCAGCTAAGAAAGTGTTGATGTTTCTCCTGTGCTGTTATACTAATCAAAGGTGAAGAAGAATACTAATCTATTTTAAGCAATTAAAAAAATGAAAACTACTTCAGCAGGTGTGAAATTTCTAAAGGTTTGTGCAATTTATCTCCTGCAGTTTATTCCTTGGGCTGTCCTGTGATTGTTACTGGGTGCACCCAGTGGTGAAATTAGTGTTCATCCCCTCATAGGTATCTGCTTCTGTAAAAAACATACAGGCTCCACTCCATTTAAAAATACCTTCCCTTCCGCAGCCAAAGAATGTGTCACTTCTCAAAATCTTGGCTTATGCATTTGTTTTTTCAGGTTATGTAAAGTACTGCTCCCTACACCGTGCCCAGGATGGTTCCTGTGCCTTAGTGCACTGGGCCTGCCAGTGACCATCAGGGCTGTACAAATCATGAGAGGAAACAGTGTGAATGCTTTTTTTTCCAGCTGATTCTCTGTCTACCAGTGACCTGCAGGACGGTGCAAATGAAAGCTGGAAGGCCAGTGACTGCTTTTTTCCTTCTTTTTTCATGTTCCTTCTTGACTCACTCCATGGTTTCAGTTTGATGCACAATCTCTTTTTACTTCTTGTTACACAGCATTTCTGTAGGCTGATAAACAGCTGTTGGATATTTTCTATGCCAAAGAAGATCACAGCAGTGATGGGGAGAGTGCAATTCTTACAAAATAAATGAGACATTATGTAAATAAAACACTTTTAAAGCCTCCAGGCTGCAAGGTGCTATCCAAATAAGTATCACCCACACCCTCATGTGCTGCTAAAAAAAATTAGGGTTAGGTGTCAGTTTAGATGTGCATTTCAATGAGGGTTAATAGTTCCACAATAAATGACTCATCCAAAAGCATTTGTTTGGGGGCAAGTCAAGAAACACATGAATTTCACCTCCAAGAGAGATGTGTTTGGGGGGATTATTTTGCACATAAGCCTTATGCTTGAGCAAAAGGAACTAGAAAATCTCTGCTTGTTTGAAAAACATATCCAAGCACTTTAAAGCAATTTTTTCAAAGGCTTTTTCCAAAATACAATTTAAATAAGGTGGCAAAAATTGTAGCTCTTCGAAAAAGATGAGGCATAGGATCCAGTATTTTACCTCTGAACCCACACCCACATGTGATCTTTCTAAAAACTTTCAGCTTTCCTTTTTTCTTTTTGGTTCTCACAGAATGGCTTTCTCACTCTTATGTAAGGATTTTACTTCTTTGAGGCATGTAAACACTACATATTTCAATAATAAATGATCAGGCAGGCAAAACAGCCTATCAGTGTTGCACAACGATGGACAGCAATGACTGCCCCCCTTTGAAAAGAATTTTGTAGTACAGATACCATGTAAGAATTTAGAGGCATATCCTGGAAACATAGGCCAAGATGTAAAATATAATTAAGTATGTGGGTGTTGGTCCTGTTTGTTAAATGCCAACAACATGAATTGGTTTAGACATTGAAAGCCTAATGAAGGCAGTCTGAAGGACTGGTAAGAGGAGATAGAGTCAGGAGGAGGTTCTAAGTGCTGGGTGTCAGCTGAGTAACAACTGCAAAAAAGGCCTTTGTTTTCTTTCTTTTTTTGACTAATACAAGCAGGTTATCATGATGATGGGAGGCTTAAATATACCTAATAATTTACAAAAGTATGTCATGGTACCTTTAAAGGGTTTTGATAACTCTATCATCTTCAGAGGAATCTAAAGCAAAATAGTGCTCATTTCTATGAATTACACAGAGTGTAACCACGAGGTACAGCAAAAATGAGACTATGCCAGTTGGTGAAAAAGCACAGGGGTTGTACTAAGGAAGCAGATTATACTTAAAGCCATCATGAGCTAAAAGGAAAAGCAAACCTGTGTTCAGCCTGACCTAATGGCTGCTACTGAGCAAAGAAGAGGCCAGGAGAAACCCTCAATAGGAAAAGGCTGTAACAATTAATCAGCAGGAAAAGTGTTTGTTATTGCTATTTTCATGGGAATGTATTACACAGAGACGTGAAACAGCTCTTTATGGCATTCTGCCCTGCTGTCACAGGCATCTGCAAGGTTTTCTTTCCAGGAGGGCACAATCATTGAGAGCAGACAATAGTGGGCTGTTATCATTTTCCCCTGAAATGGTATAAGCCGGCCAAGTCTTTTTGCTAAGGGAGTGTTTAGGTTTCTGCAAAATGTGCTTCTTATCACCCAGGTGAAAAGCAGCTTTGCTCTAAAGGATCTGGGGGTCATGGTGGACATCAGGTTGAACATGAGCCAGTAATGTGCTGTTTCTGAAAAGGTGATTAAGAGTGTCTTGGACTTCATTAGCAGAAGTGCTGCTAGCAGGCTGAGGGAGGTGACTGTTCCCTTCTACACAGCAGTGGTGAGGCCAAACCTAAAGTGCTTGGTCCAGTTCCTGGCTCCTCAGTATGCAAGAAACATGGACCTACAGGAGAGAACCCAATGAGCTACAAAGACAACTAAAGGCTGAAACATCTCTCCTGTGAGGAAAGGCTGACAGAGCTGGGTCTATCAAGCCTGGAGAGGATAAGGTTTGGGGGGCTTATCAATGTATATAAATACCTGACGAGAGGGTGCCCAGTGAAAGGACAAGAGACTATGGGCACACACTGAACTCAGGAGGTTCCCTCTAAATATCAGGAAGAACTTTTTTATTGTGAGTGTAACAGAGCACTGGCACAGCTTTCTCAGAGATAGTGGAGTCTGCAACCTTGGAGGTATTCAAAAAGCATCTGGAGGTGGTCCTGGGCAACTGGCTTTTGTTGGCCCTGCTTGAGCAGAATATTGGACAATATGACCTCCAGAAGGCCTCTTCCAGCCCCAACCATTGTGCGATTCTGTGCAAATGTAAGAGTTCACTGATTTCTCCATTTATAAGAGTGGAAAGTTGTTTTCCATCCAGCACCTATAATTAGATTTTGATTTTTTTACCTTCTGCACATAATCTCCAGAGAATTTCAGGGCAACGTATCTGCTCCCTCCCGCCACTTGCACACAAGACCTCCAGTTGCAAAAACTTCACCCAACAAACACTTGAATAACCCTGGAATGACAAACAACTGACAACTAAGAAGCTGTGTCCAAATCCCATCTTATTTCATAATAGCAAGAACGCTATTTTTGGGAGTTAAAAATAACTTTTTCCTTAAAGTTTTAAAAAAAAAAAAAAAAATAGAATTGTCTGACTGAAAAGCCTCCAGATTTCCATGGAAGAGAGTGAGGGGAGGCAGGTATGACTATCTGAATGAGTTAATCATTTTGACTACATATTATGGCACAGGTTTGAAACAGAAAGGAGAAGAGGGGCCCTGGTTTGCAGTGTGACTGCAGTTTTAGCTTACCAGTCTGGGCTCTGGTCCACTGGGTCCCTGGTGCTGCTGCCTCAGCTCGAGGTCTCGAAGAAAGACACCATAATTTTCCAGGTTGCTTGCAGAAGAACAGGAACATCAAAAGAAACTTTTAATCTGTTCTGATGTTTGCTACTCCTGGGAGAAGAAAGCACTTTATTCAGAGTTAGAAAATATGACTGCAACCAAACAGCTTCCCTCTGAAGTTCTCCAGAACAATTGCTATTGGAGCTTGTTAGATGGTGACCTTAATTTCCAGGAGCATGAACATCAGTGCAGAAGTTACATGCAGTATTGCATTCATCTGCCTTGCAAATTTGATTTTTCCTTCTCATCCTCATCTCTATTGCCCATGTCTGCTGGTGTCATGAGTCTGATTTAGGATCCTTCTGACTATACTAAATTGTATTGGGTGAGTGATCTAGATCACTTAAAGAATCACTGTCAAAGAGATTAGAAAAAGTGGTTTTAAGATCGTGTTGAAAAAGCATAATTTAATAAATTCTCATGGCAAGGTTCACTCTATTACCACCTGCTACATGGAAGAAACATACAAATTAAAATCAAGTTACAATTAAGGTAGAATGATTTACACAGAGACCAGAGATGCAAAAGCTTCAATGCTCGCTGTGTTACTCCACTTCTTTGTGGATTTCCTAAAGAGGTTCTTGGCCCAGCTACAGAACACAGCTTTACCTCTTTTGGAACTTGTACCAAACTACTGCTGGTTTGGCTGAGGGATTGAGTCACATCCATCACAGCTCGTGCTTCATTAATACTCAGACACAGTCCTGTCCCTCTTTAAGGAAAGCTGACACTACAGACTGGATTTAATTCACTCACCAAAGACAGAAAAAAAGGCACAAATCCTTCATAATAGCCTTCTTCTTGCACTTTTAACTCTGTTCTAGCACTGCAAATAATTACTACATGCATCAACTAAGGGATTTTTTGTATTGCATCATAGTGAGAAACTTGCAATTCAAATAGATTCATGAGCATTTAGAAATGTAGACAAATCACATACATAAATTTAACTACCTCTTCCTTGGCAATGCAGTTTGGGTTTGTAAACTGGTCCAAACAACCTGCTTCAAACACTTCAGCAGTACTTGATTGCCTCCTTCCTTTCAGTAAAAGTACTAAACCTAAAGTTTTTCATAACATTCGCTTCAATGAGACATCACAATTTTTTGCATTGCATTTTATCTACTTAAAGACACTTAAAATTAACCAACCAAATATTTTTGGCAGTAGAATTCTAATGAACAATACCAACGACTTCCACATCAGTTATTGTTTAATTTATGGGTTATTTTATTTGGTTTTAAAAGCTTGGGTAGCTGGCAAGTTCAATTAACAACATTTCAAATCAAAGCATTTTATTTCCATTAGAATTAATTATACTCAGGACAACATATCTAACATGATAGAGGGGAAAAAACCTAAATCAAGCAATTAAATGACATTTCTCCATTAAATCAAAATAATTTCATTCCATTCTGTGTCAAAAGGAAATATTTTCCCCATTTACTCTAGGATCATCTCGCATAGTTAAAAATAAAAAGTGTGTTCCTATACTGCTATCACTACCTGAAGAAATGTAATGCTTAATATGGTCTGCCTGTATAGAGGTGATGTAGTTTTGTTCACTGTTGTCTTTTTGGAGAGGAAAAATATTTCTGAATATGTTGTAAAATATCAAAAGATGCATGCCAAATCTAATATAATGATATGATTCATTATTGCCAATGGCCAGGTTGCTGAATAGTAAAGAAAATTGTCAATGTGTTGAATTGCCTTATTTTAACATGAGGAATGCCTTCTATTTTGAAGTATTTATCCTCAGCATAGCTAGAGTCTGACAACACTGCTGAGTGTAGTAAGTACAACCTTCCACCCTTTAGAGCATCTGCTATGTCTGATTCAACAGTTTGGAATTTGTGAGGCTTTACTTTGGTTAAAACATTTTGGCCATTCTGGAGGTCCTCCAGCCAACACCATGACCCCTCTCCCAGTACCAAACCACAAAGATTTTAAAAAAAACCAAAAAAAAAACCGAAAAACAAAAACTAGAAATTACTCATTCACTTTTACTGCTTATTTAAAAGATCAGGCATCCTGAAGGTCCATTTTTCTGCCCCGTGGATGGTTTGGGAAGATTCAAGAATTTCTGTAGCCAAGTACAATTCTCAAAGCGAGGGCAAAACTCTGTCAACATAGTCCAAGATGAATCCAATGGAGAGCTCTCTCTGATCCACCGTCTGAGGACTGTAGCACCCTTGAACAGTCTACGGTTCAATCTTCAGAAAAAGATCAGAAAATATAGTTTGCTCCAGAGAAAAAAAGTTGGGTGATCTGATTAATTTGCTCCTTCTTCAGTTCAGCTCAACCTGAACCTAGGATCCAAAACAAGCATTTGCTTTAGAAGCCTTACAGCCTGTGACTTTACTTTAAGGGCTGCTTTTGCCTTTTGTTTCAACACTAGAGAGTATTTTATTCCTCAAAAATGCATGAGTGTTCGTATGTCCTATTTTGCAAGGGTGGCCCCCAGTCAATTTCCATCCATTAAGACAAGTGCTGTCACTCACTGTGGAATGCACGTTTCCAGCTTGTCATACAAATGAGCCAAGGGTGAAAGGAAAGCAGTGGAAAAAATACAGCACCATAACAGAAAATGATGACTCATGACCTGATGAGATCAAAATACGCAGCCTAAAATTGAAAAAATCTTTTCAGAATAGTATCAATTAACTGAATTTGGTTGCTGTATGTGAACACCAGACATCAGCCTTGTGTTAAGAGTCTTGACTTTCAGTTACAATCAAGAAGGATATATTAGCTAATTATTTTCCCAAATGGATGAATTATATAGATTAACCCTTTAAATTTATTTTAGGAATATTAAGATTAGTATTACAATGAATTATGAATATTTGGTTAAGTTAAACCCAGGGCTTAGACATTCCTTCACGTAGCGATGGGCAACAATAACTTCAGATGTCATTACTTCTCTCTACCATATGTTTTATTCCAGCAGGAGAGTAAGCAGAACAAAAGATATGTGATCACTACTTTAACAAAGTCAGACATCTCAGGGGCCAGGTCAGGCCACCAGACTTCACAGAAATGACAGACAGGTGCTCGCATGGCCACAGACTGCACTGCAGGCACGGTAAGTGCCATCAGGGGGACTGGAACCAGCAGCTTCAGTGTGCCAGGCTCAGGAAGCACCTCTTTCCCTTGCTGTGTTGATGCAGTTGTAAGCCCAAGGAGAAGCATGAAAGCATGTACAGAAATAAGAGCGGGGTACCAGAATTTGCATAAGATTTGTTTGTCCTGATGCCGACCTCCCTGTCATTAGGCTGACAAACGATATAGAGAATAATATTCAGAAGGCAGCTCATTTCTGAAAATAATGTGGTTACATATGATCCTCTGGTTGATGAGATCCCAGTTTAATACTCTGTAGTGTACCCTCATAACTACATGGTAGGAAACAAGCCTGCATCTCTGAATGCTGATAAAGAAAGCAGTGGAAATTTTAGTATCTGAATCTGTGCTGAGCAATGTCCTGTTCTAAGATGCACGTCAGTGCTGGACAAGACCGCTGCTTCTGCTGTCAGAAAGACAGCTTTCTTTTTGAGTTCCAAACAGTCATTGACTGGACGATGATTCAAAAACAGTTTATTTGAAAACATTTAACACATCTTTAGGTATTTATATTATTTTCAGTCAGCTATGTAAGACTGATTTCCCAGTGCATCAGGACAAGTGAAATTTTACTCTAATAACACTATGTAAAAGCTGAAAGTGAGACACTGGAAGGCATGTAGAGCTCATCAATAGAGATAGATTGACATCCAAACAGTTGCATATAGTGGACATGGCAAACTTTTTGCCATTACCTGCATGTTTTCAGCACTGCCATAAGCAGTCAGTGTCTGACTGTTTTCCATGTGTTTTCCATGAATGTCATTCATTAACTGTAATGATGGTTGATAGGATTGGACATCTAGCTGTCACCATCTTAAAGTCAGACATCTGGTCTAAGGTACACATTTCTGCTTTATAAATTCAATAACATGACATCTGAAAGCAAGTCATCCCATTTAGCTTCAATTCTTATCTTAGGGATGGCATGAATTGCCACAAGAGATGCCTGTGTCTCTACATTGCCTCTAAAGAACATCTTGATAAGAGGCTATTCTCATTCTAGTATTATTTAATTCATGATTCAGAATTGGTTTATTTGCTTAGTTTTGAATGTTTAAGCTTGATAACTTGTTTTGGGTTTGGTTTGGTTTTGTTCATGTGTTTCTTTTTGGGTTTTTTTTTCCTGAAAGGAACATATATGGTGGCCTTTGAAAATTCACAGTTAAATTTTGCTAAAATTGAATATAATTATGTCCTTCAATAATGGGAAGCACTTCCTCTAATAGATAGAAATAAAATGTAACTTTAGAGGCTGACGAAAATGCATGATTGAAAAATGGCTGTAATTATTTGAACTTCATTACCATGAGAACACTATTATTATCTATGCATTAGTAGTATTTTGATTTTAGATCCAGGCTAAATAAAACTTACTAAGGGAATGAGGACATGTAAATGAATGGTTAGCTATAACCACTGGTTTAACAGTAAATGAAAAGTAATACAAAAATTAGTATTACAAGTTCAAAATAAGAATTGCAAATTCTCTTATGTCCTGTCATATAGAAGAACAGGTCTGCAACACTGCCATATTTCAAGAACTTAATCAGGAGAAATTGCCCAAGTTTCTGCCTGGGGTTAAAATGCAAAGTCATTGTTTCACAGCATGACTTGAAATTTTAGTAAACCACAGAAGTGATCTGTCATATTCCATCTTGTCACAAATGTTTTTGCTGTGACCTCACATGCATGAGGAAGGTTTGAAGAGCAATGAAGGGGAAGATTTACTTGATAGCCACTCCAATTTACACTTGACTTAGTACATTCCCCAAACTCATGTATTTTCAGCTGATTGCAAGTATAGGCTATACAAGAAACACCTCCAACTCCCAACTCCCTCCTCACCTCTCTTTAGCTCTTGTAAATGCTTATTTTCACCCTAGCAAACTTGGGATTTCCTCTTCCAGATAGATTGCTACAGTCTATGTATGCATTCAGCAAACACAGCAAAAAGGTCGGCAGCTGGATAACAAGACTGCCGTTAATGCATGCCGTGCAAAAGGGAGTGTGAGTATAAAAGCAAAAGCGCAGATCTGTGTCCCTGCCATGTCTACAGTATGAAGAAGGGTGTGAGAAGGTCCTGCAGAGCCCAAGTAGAGAACAGCCCATCTGGCCAGGGCAGCTGTCCTGTGCACTGACCATCACAGCGACTCTGGGCTCTCCTTGCCCATATCTCATGGGCGCTCCACCCTACAAACTTCAGCCCATACAGGCGGTGACTTGGCTTCTCTCCATGCTGAAAGAGCTTGTGATAATGGTACCTACTTGAAAACTGGGCATACAGGTGGAGTTTGGTGCAAGAGAAAAAATTCTCCCAACTGGAATGTCACAATTTCACTGGACAGATAAGTGTGATAGATAAATAACCTCCTGAATCTCCTGAAATATTGTTTGCAAGCTCTCCAACAGTACCCTCTATGATGTGTGCTTGCCAATCAATAATTGCTTTCAGCTATAGAATAAAATTTGCTATTTTCAGTTAAGTTAGAAACCATGCATTTTACTAAGTCTAGTTTTGCCTATTTTGTTTCTTATTTATGATTCTTTCTTGAAAGGTATAAGCTTTGAAAAGTTCAGCTAATTTGTTTACAACCAGACACCACGACTTTCTTTCTAAACATGCTGGCTTGTTTTGACTTACTTGAAATAATGTGTGACACTCCTTCTTCATAACAAAATTGTAACATGGACTGTTTACCATTACAGTCTGTCTTCTGCCTAAAAGCACCCAGATGAGTGAGGGCTCCTCATATAGACATGAAAAAATGAGGCTTTTCTGTGGCTTTCCTTCTTTAAGTGGCCCCAATACTCCCTGTAAAATTAGAAACTGTAGATCTAGTAAGAGGCTCAATTTTATGTCCAACTTTTTCTACTTGTAAAGAAATTCAAACAGCATTAGTTTGTGGCTTCCTAAATCAACTGGCTACGGAAGCTGTTGTCTAAGTTGTCTCCATACTGACGTCTTTAAAATAGCGAAGCTGAGGACTCTGGTTTCACAAAAGAGTAGATGACCAATTTTTTGCTGATTTTCTGTGAGTTTGCATTTGATCTAGGACTAACTGTTATTAGATCTTTCTTTTCCCTCTGAAGTTTAAATAAAAGTTTTGCTCATGATACTCTAAAGCAATTTACAAAGAAGACCCTAACCAATATCTCTGTTTCCACAGGTATTGAAAATTAAGGCCTAAGTTACTTGAGCTGTCTAACTGAACATCTCAAGGCTGACCCAATCTTCCTGAGCATGTGAGATCTGGTTAGCCAAACCTGAAAAACAGAGTTAGCAATGTTACAAATTATGACCCCTTGTCTGGAAACCAGACCTCTCACTGTATCTGCCCATAATCTGCACACAACCCATTGCCATGCTCAATACAACAGCTTAACTGGCTGGCACTGAGGATGGCTAGGGCTGGGAGGGTCAATGCTTCCAGCTGAAGAGGCAGAAGCTCGATTAAAGGCAGTAAGGCAGTAACTTCATGACTTGGGGTTTCTTACTCTTCCTGTGCTCCAGATGCACTGTGGTTTCAGCACTCAGAGTACTGCCTGTCCCACATGCTCTGCTCCCACCTCTGCCCTGGCATGGATAGCACAGTGCACCTCCAGGTTCCTTTCCTTTTATTAACGCTACAAATTCTGGTGCATATTTCAGGTTGTTGTCAACCTCCTGGATAAGGAAAAATATCCTCCCTTTCCCAGCCAGGCTTTTCTGGCATGATTCAGCTGTAGATACATAAATGCAGGTATCTACATCTAAGTTGGGCGCAAATTTATCTTATTTCCCAATATAGCCAGTGAAGAAAAGACGGTGGTGCCTAGGCTGCAGGATACCTTTTCAAATGGATTTAACTGCTTCAACTTAGCCTTCTGGTGCTATGTGAGATGCCCTTGGGTATCTGCCTTGCCTCCAGCAGTCACTACTGGTGACCTGAGGTTCCCTGTAGATCCTGCGACATATCTGACAGCCCAGTGGAGATGTCTAGATTCCTCAAAGGCATTGTAAATGACATCTGAATCATGCCTTGTGTTTTCTTTGGAGATAACTGAATCATTCTCTAGGCTCCACTAACTGCTGACTAGTTCTAAATCAACCAGCGTGGGAGTCCCAGCACCCCACTCACATGCAAATGTCACATGAAACCCAGTTTTCTGCTGCCTTGTCTAACTCTCAGTGCTCTGTTATCTTTACTGAGGCACGTACTTGGACTTTGCTTAATTTATTCTACTGTTCTGCCAATTAACAGTCAAATATGGCTGTTTTATTTTTAAATAAATTTCAGGCTTCTTAAAAATATTTCTTCCAAAGATTAATAGGGCCCATTAGAAGCTATTAGAAGCTGTGCCAATAGCTTGCTAGGACTTCACTTACTTACAAAGTCTGCACATTTTCTTCTCAGATAAAGGCTCTCTCTCTTGGTGTCTTAGTTCAAGAGGTCCGTGTGTTCTGCTGAGCTATAAAAGTCTGCTTTTCAATCCTAATACTCCTACCTCCCACCTTTTCTTTCTCAAATTAAAAGACGAAAGTCTTCATAGCGTCTATAGGAGGCTGGATTTTTTTTCTGTTTCACAATCATTAAGTTTGTGTGGCTCCTTTCCATCCCTTGTTCCTGGGTCAGGATGTTACTACCTACATCAGTGCCATGGGACCCATATCCCCATTTCTGCCCATCCTGACATGAAGGCTTAGCTCCATGGTAGAGTATTGAATAGAGGAACTGGGACTGTGTCACTGCAGTTGGACATCCAGGGCTGAGCCTCAGTTATTGATGTTGATAGTCTCTCCCACCTCTGTGTTGAGGTGTTTTCCTGATAAACTCTGCAAAGATTAGCCTTTTTTGGCTTTGTTTTTCATCTAAGTCATTTACTTCTCTTAATTTGGAAGCAGTGTTTTCTTCCCTGGCTGCTCTTACTGTCTGTTAGCAGTAGAAGGCCTGGAAATGGATGACCATGAAAGCAGAATGTGTTATTGGCACAGCTGTTATTCCCCATGTACTCAATGCAGAAATCCAAGCAAGGGTAAAGTCAGGTCAAACTTCCAGCTAAAGAGAGCACCGAAAGGAGAGAAGGAGGCACCACCCTGACTCTTTTTCTGCATCTAGCTCCTGCATAAGGGTAACATTTCCGTAAACAAAAATGGACCCTAATAATTGGGAAAGCATTCTCCCTGCTCAACCCTTTCAGATCCAAAGTGAAAGCCAAGTGAAAATAGCCAGAAACACTAAAGCAGGGAAGAAATGTCCAAAAAAAAGGGAGTAAAATTCTTACCCTAGCAACAAGACTAGTTGAGGGAGGAAAGCACTTAGTTGAATGAGGATGTCTTTTTTGAGGCTGGTGATGCTTCCCATGCTCACAGGACTCTCTGAGTGATATGGAAGCTGCCATTTCCTTGGCCTTTGCCACTCTCTGACCTAGATTTAGTGAAGTAGAAAGGCATTGAATGGTGGGCAGGCATTCCAATCATTCCTAAGGGCCCAAAGCCACCAACATGGCTCAGGCAGGAGGAAGGAAAGGAATGTCCTGCCAGCATGAAGTGTTCACACCTGGCAGAAGGGAGGTTACAAGGTCAAACACAGTCCTTGACGGTTCTCAAGCACTGTCTCAACAGACAGGTCTGTATGTGGAAAGACAAGGACCAGAGCTGGCTTCAGAACTACAAAGCTTCTCTAGTCTCTCTGCAGGGAGAGGATCTCTACTACACCTCTCAGAGGAGAAGCAGGCACCTTCATCTTTGTAAGGGACAGCTCTGTTAAGGGGCCACTTGGCATGCTCCTGAGCTGAATTAGCGGGTCTGGGGAGGAGCAAAGAGGTTTTGTAATCAGAAGGAGATTTTGAAATTACCTAAGAATTTAGCAGTACTTGCCCTCCAGCATAAGCAAATCTCCTTTTTCCCACTTGACTACCAGATGTTGCCTGCTACCATTTCTCCTATTTCCATGGCACAGGCAGAGCTCATTAAAACCATTTCTATACTCTGTACAGGTGTGGTGGGTTGATGTGGGCTAAATGTCTGGTGCTCACCAAAGCTGCTCTATCTATCACTGCCCTCCTCAGCTGGACAGGGGAGAGAAAATACAACAAAAGACTCATGAGCTGAGGTAAGGACAGGGAGCCATCACTCACTGATTACTGTAATGGGCAAAGCAGATTAGACTTGGGGAAATTAGTTGAATTTATTACTAATCAAAATCAGAGCAGGATAATGAGAAGTAAAACAAATCCTAGAAACACCTTTCTCTGACCTCTCTCCTACTTCCTGGGCTTAGGTTTGTTCCTGATTCTCAATGTCCTCCCCGGCAGCAGCACAGGGACACAGTGAGAACAGGGCTACAGTCAGTTCATCACATGTTGTTTCCACCACTGCTTCCTCCTCAGGGAGGGGACTCCTTATTCACTGACCTTGGTGTCTGCACAGTTGTTTCTCTCACATATTCTCACTCTGCTCTTCTCTGGCCACAATGACTTCTGAGCAACAGCTTCTTTTTTCTTCCTTTTTTCCCCCCATAAATATGTAATCACAGAGGTGTTCCTAACACCTCTGATTGGCTCGGCCTTATTCTGTGGCAGGTCCAGCTTGGAGCTGGCTGGCATTGGCTCTGTCAGAGTCTGGGGAATTTTCTGCCAGCTTTTCACAGACGCCACTCCTGTAGCCCCTCCACTACCAGTACCTTGCCACACAAGCCCACTACCACAAGAAAAGGGCTATATGGAAGGCTGGGGGCAAAGGGAGATCTGCAGGCTCTGAGGGAATCAGAGCATGTGCTGTTGTGACTACACTCCTTGTCTACTTCTCCCTGCCTTCTAATGGAGGAGGGAAGATTTGTAGAAATCCCCCTGGATACCACTTGTAACCCATCATCCTTAAGGTTAAGCTCAAAAATTAGTATCCAGAAAGCTTCCACTACTTCATGTAATTTTTATAAGATGAGTGGATTTCTGAGAACAACGTGACTTCAGTTAAAGGTCTTTAATTCCAGCATCAACAGTTTTTCCTTTAAAATCATTGGGCATATTCCTGGTGAATTTTGGACCTATAGCCCACAGCATATTTTTTATTCTTCCTTCACCAAAGAGATTGGCAAGATCTGATTCTGAGGGTGGAGGTGGAAGTGCAGAGCTTAGCAGTAGGTTGAGTTCCCTATGATATACCCTGTGTAAGCAACCCTGTCATTGTTCATAATTTTTTCTCAACACAATTTGCAAGAGAAATGACAGTAACCTACATTTCCTCTAAAACTATTATCATTCTGCTATGGCACTAAAATTCATCTGCCCTCAAGAAATGTTTCAATAGGAACCTCCATGTATAATACATGTTTTCAATTTATTATTAATGCACTTCAATCTGATTCGCAAATTCAACATGATGTCTGACTTTTTTCATACTCATTCTGTTCCATGTCAGCTCTTATAACATGTTCCTCATTGTAGCATCTGAACAACAGATCCACAGTGCATTAAGTGATGGACTTAAAAATCAGTCACACACTGTTTGGTTTATCAGCTTTGCACCAGAGGTAGAAGTCTGGACCATGTGGAACATTCAGTTTTGAGGGGATTTTTAGTTTGGTCTGATACATATTTTCTTTTAAAATATTTGTACTGGAGACAGTCAAAGCAATGGCTTTTAACGGCAGAGTATGTGATGGCCAGGTCAGTGACAGTCCTTAGCTCCTGCACAATTAGCTGCACAGCCCTGGCTTAGTCAGGCTTGCGCCCAGGACTGACAGCCCTCAGCCCTGTGATAAAGCACCAGTCACCGCTTGGCACTTACCAGCCTTGGTCTTGATCCCAGCACGCCAGGACATTTTGTAGATGGGCGTAGGCTCAAAATAAAGATTAAAGTCTAGCAATGAGCTACGAGTGCTAAGACCTAACCTCATCTGCACGCTGAGCTGTGGCAGCGGTGCCCCTGCCTGGCTCAGCACAGGACTGGTGGAGCTCTGAGTCAGCCGAGTGCAGCTCACAGGTTCACATTTATCCTTGGGTCACCCCACGGCCGGGAGCAAAGCCCCAGGTGAGGGATCCTGCAGTGACGACAGAGATCACTCCATACACAGCCCCTGGAGAGATGCAGGGCTTTGCTAGGACACGGCCAGCATCCCTCTTACAGACAGCAGTACCCTGTCTCATGGGCACACAGCAACCGCCAGGCCGCATCAGGCTTTCTCACCACGCAAAATGGCTCCTAAGGCTTCTTGGGTCCCTTCCCAGCAGTACCCATTTGCTCCCACGGAGAGGAGTTTTAATAGCCCAGTTACCACCTGGAGAGGATAACAACTGTGCCATGGGACGTGCAGAGCCAGTGGGACTGTTAAGGGATTTCAACAAACCCCTGTGGGAAGCTGAGAAACAGGGAGAAATGAGGCCAGAAGCAAGCACTGTCATTTCCCTTTGCAGAAATCTAAGGAGCTATAGGGAAGTGTAGATTTTAGAAATGGTTATCTCTTTTCAGGAGCACAGGATATTTTGCTGCTGATGTAAATATTCCATTTATGACTGTAATTGTGATATTCAGCTCCTGTGTGTTGTTCAAAAGGCACCCCTCAGGCTACTTCCTCAGGCAGTCAGTAAAATAGTAAAAATCCCACAAGTCACGATTAGCTACAGAAGCACAGACACTATGAGCTATACAGCAGCTGCAAGGAGTCCATAAAATACATCAAAGCATTCCTTTTGAAGTTCTTTGAGAACATGAATGGCAAGCTAGTGCTGAACAACTTTGCATCCAACCATGGCAAATGTGAGATTGCTTTACTTGAAAGAACAATCTAGCCAAATTTTCTTTCAAACCTCTGAAAAGAAAAAAAAATTCATGTGAGTAAGCATTTCAGAAGAATGAGTCTGAGCCAAATAATCATCATTCTGACATTCATAAAACTCACTTTATTAAAGACATCAGCACATATTACAATACTACTGCAGCTATAAGAACTGTGGAACCCACTGAGTCAAACATCTCCCAGCAAGTCAGAAGCAAACCTGGGAAGACAACTCAAGCACTCTAACTTGAAGGCTTCTTGTGTATCAGGCTACATCTCCCCTTTTAAAGAGCCATGTTGCCATCTCTGCACTATATCCCTGGGTGTCACAAAGAGGGCTGCAAGCCCCAGAAACCAAGGAGGAGAGAAAAGCAGTTTGCACCCTGAGTCTGATTGCTTTCTGTAGAGGTGAGCCCACTGAAGGGCAACCAGGTTATATCCACCTGCAGCACAGACACCTTCCAGGACCAAGTCCTCATCAGGTCTGTGTAACCTGAGCCAAGATCTCATCTGAGGCAAGGCAACATGAACAGGTAGGACGTCAAACTAAGAACGAAAGAAAGAAGGAAAAAATACTATCAGTAAGATAATAATGCATTTACCACAGTGGACTGTGAAGGGCTATACAAAAAAGCAGGTCTTGGGCAATAAATATTTGAGAAGCACCGGATAAAGAGTAAATTTTGAGAATCTGTACTCCAATAACAGGATTTAATTCAGAATTGCACTCTGAACAAGGTAGAGAAAGCACAGCAGCAGCTCATAGCTGCTGTAAAAATGTTTATAAGGAAAGAGATGGACCAGTGATCACAGCAGCAAGCCTGATACCCTGTGAGTTTGCCTTATGACAGTCTGAGAGTTACATGCTTTCCAGCCCTGTGAATGCCTTGTGCCCAGCCAGGCAGCCATTGCCCAAAATAGGCCAGCCTGCTGATCACCTCTTTTCTCCAAGCTAAATTTCTGTTCATGAAAGCCAGCTGTTCAGGTGTTCCTATTAAATTTTCAGTTCAAAATGGTGTGAGTGTTTAAAAAATTTACCAATGTTCTATTTGTGTGAAATAGCTCTATGATATCCTAAGGAATTATATTTTAGTTTATAAATATTTCATTAATGTGGCTTCTGAAATATTACCTTATCAGCTTTTTCTCTAGGATACACCCTTATCAAGATTTTAAGAACAAAATATGTCGAGGATGCAAGGTCCTGCTTTAGAGAGCATAATCTGGGGGCAAAGAAGCTCAGGGAAGGCTGAGGGGATGGATACTTGAGGACATGGGTGACCCATTTCATGTGCACAGAGGCAACTCATGGTCCTCAAGATGTGAGAGCCCTACCTCCATCCACAAATCTGAGAACATGTAGCCCTCATTGCAAAACTGGGGAAGGGTTGCAACGTCCCAGTTGCTGATCTACCAAAGACAAGGAAAGCAGTTGGCACACCCAAGGCATCTGAGCAGGAAGCTGTACAAATTTACTTCTGGTAGTGCTGGAAAACTAGACCCCTTTGGGATTAAGCAATACTAAGTGATGTCTTGGAGGCTCTGGGTGTTGGATGTAAGTGCTGATGGTGGCGAGGGCAAGTCAGGTGAGTACCCAAGTCCTTTCATGCCCCTGATCTACAGGTGAGACCAGAAAGGGGTCTGAAACAACACTCTTAGGCAGTGGGTTTCATAAACTGTGGATAAAGGTATGAGATTTCCCAAGGAAAAGTCTTGTTGAACAAAACCTTACATATAATTATGTTAATGAATAATCCAAAGATGTGCAGTCTCCAGAGCCATTCAATATTTAATGCTGCTATTTTCAGGTTAATTTATGCTGGTTGTTTGGGACTTTGTTCCTGCTCTCTGACTATCACTAAGCAGAGGCAACAGTTGCCCTTGGCAGAGAGATTCAGTTTGAAGCTGCCAGAATTTTCCTGAACTGGTTAAAGCTTTCCAGCAGATATTTGTAAATGATCAGAAGCTGAGTCACCTTACTGAAGAATTAGAAAAGGAAACAATCTTTAAGCAATATCTCACAGAAATACCTTACAAGATCTTAATCTGCTCAAAGGGCATTACTTTGAAATCTGGATTTTGATAATAAAGATGATTCACTAAGACACTCAAAGACATGGTTTAGGCACATCTGAAGTCAATGGATCTTGCATAAGTGCATGCATTCAAGTGTACCTACTTACTCTGCAAGGAAGGGATCATTTCTCAGAATGAAGGTTTAGATATTAGCCCTGACATTCATCTTGGTGGTCTGCAATCATGACCAAGAGTTTCTGGCAGAAACATGCACAGTGGAAAGCACTTATACTGAATCTCAGAAGCAGGTTGCCTTACATTGGAGAGAGTTAAATGATGGACATGCCAAAACCATACAAAAAAGGGTGAAGTATACAATTTTCAGATTGGCTGCAAAAAACTGATAAACAGTATGGGGTGAGGACTGCTGTGAAGAAAAAATCCATAGCAGAAAAATGCAGAGGTTAAAAGATTAAAAGTCTGGTGCCCTCACTAGACTATGTGTCACCCAGGAGAAGAAGGATGCCAAAGACTCTAAATAGTGAGGGGTTTGGGGCTGATTTTCCTGCTCAGGTTGCCACCATGAAGAGCAATTACTAGGCAGAGGCTTTAAGGGGAATTGGGATGAAAATCTAAGCAAAAGTTCAAGAAGTTGATGGAGTCCTGAAGTTTTACGACAGCAGAAGACAATGAAAATGACACAATAAGTGATAGTGAGAGGCTGTAGAAATTCTATCAGGTGCCAGTCCCCTGAACAGGCTAATCAACCCATGCTGACTGATTTTATTAGATCTTGTGAATGCCAGATAGAGCTTTTAACACCAAGATGAGCTTTGCAGATAAACTCTCAGCTTTCCATGGAGAACTGGACAACTTTTAAAACACTATGAGGAAAATTGGAGATCAGAATGTTTCTGGATACTTAAACATACAGATAATGAAGACCTTTGCAAATCATATTAAAAATACTGGGGCACTTCCTAGGAGAGAAGTATCACCAGGAAATGACCAAAGCATTCCCATTTCCACAGGGCAGTACTGACTCCTGCACTTCCAGACAGGTGAGAGCTGGATGTGCAAGAGGGGCCCAGTGGTCACAGACACCTGTACTTCAAGAGCTGCAAACAAGGACCAGAACAAGACTCTGCACTGTCTGATGAAAACTGAGCTAGAGCTCAGATAAAAAGGGTGCGGCTTGGCAGAAGGAAACTGAGGCAATTAGCATCCCCATTAAATGCTACCTTGGGTTTGTTCTCACCACCCTTGCACCCCTTGCACCAGTGAGAGGCAGAGTTCTCAGTAGTGGAATTGCTTTGAATTTTTTTTCTAGAAACAGAATGGTGCATCATTCCTAAATGTCTACAGAAAAAAAAAATGCATTTAAAAGGCTCTGTGAGGGTCACTTAGGGATTGAAAAATTTCAGAGGGGAGCCAGATATATTTTATATTGACCTCAGATGAACTGCGGCAGTATGGAATCTCAAAAGGTTTGTCACGTGGCAAAATACAAGACAAGTGAAATAACCCATATTGGTGGTACAGAGAAGGCAAAAAACTTGCTGCCTGGAGCAAAGTAAGCATCAATTTGTTTAATCTGGTGGAAAAAAAATGCTTCTTGTTTAGAAATATTTTTCTAAACTAACAGAGACTCCTTTCTAGATCTGAACACATGCTTTCAAATATTTTTCATGAGTCATCATATATTTTTAATGTATTTATTAGCGTCATACCCATAAGCATGTTTGAATTGGCTTTAAACAAACACTTTTGTCATTGAATATTACTGGAACATCCATTTAATTTGGTGAAAGGCATCTCTGCACAGACTATGATATGAATTCAATGCACGATTTAATTTTCACAAAAGAACAAGCAAGGTTTAGGATTGTGAATATTTACTGCACTGGCCTTTGACAGAAAAAGTTGTGGATGTACATGACTGTAGAAGAACAAACTTTTAATTCCCACATAGTAATTTTTGTTACAGAAATTCAAGTCCAGTAAGGGATGTGATTGTTACAGTCAATCACAGATGACCACAAACAGATGAAACATGGATGACTCACAGACCTCATGGACTCTATACTCAGAATAAACCATATTCAGATGTGTTTTCATATGTTAGATATTCCCAAATGCTATCCATATGAACATTTTTGGAGGAGGAGCAATCTTACAAGAAGAGAAGAAAAATAAGTAGGTGCAGAATGTATGCCTAAATTTTAACTCATAAACGTTAAATACATTATATATATATATATATAAAACCTTTCCCCCAGATCTGTTCATGGAAAAAATTTTCTGTATCTGTTTATATCCTCAAAATCAGTAAAAAACCCTAAACTTTCAAGTTCAGTCCTGAATTATTATGTTGCCATTTATTCCTTTCCATTTTTCACTTTCAGAGTTGGGCAGATAATCTAGATTTCCTTTCATAGTTAGATTTCTAGGACATTAATCTTTTCAGGGGCAGACTTTGGACGAGTGGATTGCAGTAAAACTTTGAGACTCAGCATGTTATTTTTCTCTTGCATCTTTGCTGGTTTTTTTCTGGTCTGTACAAAGACCCCTTCATGCTTCAAAAATGCCTGCTCTTGGCACATATTAACCAGTGTCTTCTAATGTCTGTACATGATGGCATTCACTAAGGTTTTTTCCATCAATTCTATTATTCTCAATCTTCAGGTTCAATCCTCTACTATAACTAACGGATGTTTACTTCATCTTGCGTTAGTACTCTTCAAACATTTGTAATTTCAAAAGACAGTTTCACAGGGTCACTCTGGTTTGAAAATCTGAAGGCAGATGCCATTTTGATGCTTTTTTGAGAAAAGGAACAAAAATGTGCTTGAGGCCAACCTGCAAGCCAGTGTACACTTTCATGTGAGTTTTCTGGAAAAGTCATATTTCTAGACTTATCTTGCTTCTGGTGAGGAATACATGAAATCTGGGCAGAAGCTCAAAGGCTGCATGTAAAGCAATATGGAGCATTCATAGCCCATCAGTCTGACTGATCCTATCAAAACCATTTATATCCTTCCTCTGGTGGCCAAGAGAGCTATATTTGTAAGGGTCTTCCATGCTGAGAGGCAGAGTGAGACATAAAACCACATCAATTGAAGAAAGATTATTGTCCTTGTATTTCCCCAATTTATTTCTTAGTTGTTCTTCCTGCAATTCAACTTTGCTCTGACCATGAGCATGATGCAACAGTCTGGGTCTTCTCACACCTGCAGCTAGAGGCCAAAGAAGGAAAGGAGTTATGGGCATCCCATGTCAAAGGCAGGGATGGACCTTAATCTGATGTATCTTACAATTGGTATCCAAGATTTGCAGTCAATGGGCCAGTGCCAACTCTCTCCACTAGCCAGGAGTCACCAGGTTTCTCATTCATCAAACTGCAAATGAACTCTCACTGTAGCCAATTTACATCACATCATCCTCATAAAGTTCTGAGAACAAGCTGCACTGAGATTTGGGTAAGGTCAACAGAACAGCAAATCTTTCTAAACTTTTTCACAGGTGGAAGGCTGGGGTTTACCTTTTTTGTGTTTCGCTTCCAGACTACATAGATGGGTTTGCTGACATTGTTCCATGGGAACAACCCGATATATGGTTGATTTGGGGTTTTTGTTCTGCTCTGTCAAGTGCCCCCTCATCTTTCATCCCTCCTATCACTGAGAAGTGGGTGAACACTGTGTGCTCTCATGGTTCTCATACCACTTTCATCAGCAAATTTCAATTCCTTAGTTTGAAACTGTGCTCCCAATCCTACCTGGTAGGATGAAATATCTTTCCTAAAATGAGATCGGCTATTATATGAACAGAAGAACATAAGAGAACTTCTGTATTCATGTCAATTAGGAGTGTTTGAATAGTGTTTGTACCATTTGGGTTTGGTTGAATATTTTAATGTCCTCTGGGGTATTCTTGTGAACATGTTTGTGTGTGTCACACATTTGCAGCAGAATAACTTCTGTCTCTGCAGCACTCATTGTCTGCTCAGATCCATCCTGCGTGGAGGGTCAGGGTGGCAAGTAGCGTTTAACCTCCGCGTGCTGATACGGGACTGATGTGCTGTTCCTCTTCACAATGCTGCACGCGCTTGCAAAGGCTGCCATCTCAGAAGCAGCTTACCCAGAACCTAAAGCAGATTCAGCAAATGTGTATTAAGGACAGTTGAACATGGTCTCAATGAAAAGGACTAATAGATATGAAACCTGAAAGTAACTTTGTTGGAATGGAAATTTGACAAAGACTTTTTACACAAGGTACTTCTTTCAGCTTTCCATCATAACTTGTTAAAAGCTGTTCATGGTAATACCACCTTTCAATGGCTTTCACTAAGTGTTTGATACACAAGAGGGGAAACCCAAAAGGTTAAGAACCCTTAACTCTGAACAGGACCCACACAACACAACTGCAGTATAATCTCTTTATTATTGTCCAGTAAAAACATTTTGTTATCACCCTCCATATGCTAGAAGCAAAAAATTAGTTCTAGAGGAAACTGTATCTCTCCAACATATAGCAATCTCTGCACTCCACAAGAGAAAATCATATTTTGATAGTGTTAAACATTAAAAAAAATTTTTTTAAATTGTCTAGTTTTTATTAAAATGAGAAAAAAATGAACTCAGTGCAATCAAGATGACAAAAACACAACACCAGTCATTTGAGATTATTATTGAAGAGAGTTACTTTTGTTATTACTTTAGTTTTATTGTTTGTAAACAGTAAATATTAATCTTTTTTTATGAATGACTGAGGAAACAAAAAGTAAGGAAGTGCACTAATGGACATCCATTAAACTATATGAATTTTTCCAAAGTAAGATTTTTTTCTGGGATTTCCTTGTCAACATCATTTTAGAAAAACTATTATATTAAACAAGTGTTCTAAAGCTATACTGGACTGCTTTGTAAGTGTAACTTTTCATCTTTGTTACTTTTCTTCTATCCTTGTTCCTTTTTCTCCAGAAAAAAAAAAAAAAAAAAAAAAAGAGAAAAGTTAACTTGGGCAGAAGNAAAAAAAGAGTGCTGGTAAATAAATTTGTAATCCAGGTCTACAGAGGAGGGCTTCCAAATGCAGAATGAGCTTTTCTGAATTAAAGCAGGTGGCAGTCTGTAAAGTGCCCATACTCTGAGGGAAAGGGGCCTGTGGGGATGCTGCCCAAGTGTCAACACGATGAGAGAGCACGTCCTGACCACTAAACACCTTTCCCCAAAGGTAGAGGTGTCTCCTGCTACAGTTTTGCTGGCTCAGGGCACAGACCCAAATTCAAGCTTCCAGACAGAGTTGTGGCTTCTCTGTGCTTTCCAGGCAGCTCTGTATGATGTGATGGTAACCAGTGGCACAACACATTAGCCCATACAGCTCTAAAAATTCAGTGCTGTGCTCTGGAACATGCAGTCCATCTGCACACAGATTGCTCACTGCAATCACACCCACAAGCATTACCTGCAGCAGTATCTGATGAGAAAAACAACATTCCCTTTCTTCCAGGGGGAGGAGAGGATGATGACACAGGTTTGGGTTTTTTGCCTGCTAGTACAGCATAGCTGGTAATGAGTGGTCTCTGGCAGTGCTTCAGCACTAACAGGGCCTCTGCAGCTTTCTCACGTGCAGCTCAGTGTGCGGCAGCCTCAGAGAGTTTATCAGCCACCCTTCTGGTTATCAGCCACTCTCCCAAGCCACCTGTGACCAAAGAGATGGGCTGCTTCTTCACAGCACCTGTACCTACAAGGAAGGGCCTTTTCCCAGGCTGAGAGTTCTGTTTACACAAGTCCCAGCTTCCCCCTGCAGAGAATCTTATACACAAAGCACCTTTCAAAAGCTCCTTGAATATTTAACAATGTCTGTTGTCCATGAAGCTCCACCGTGCCAATGAAAGGACAGAATTTCTCCTTTAGTTTTGCTTAAAATTCTTTGCAGAGGGAGGATGGTCATTTGTATTATTTTGTATTGTAATTAATTTGAAGTTATGTAAAATTCATTCAGAAACATTGGTGGCCTCGTAATCCAGCGAGGCTAAAGACCACATGCAGTTGTGAGCCAGAACTTGCATTTCAATCTCAGCTGCTGTGCTTTTGATGTCTCCTTAAAACTGCCTCGAGTTGGCCTAGCATTGCAACAAAAGGAAAAAAATTAATTTCCTTTGTATGGCTAAATTCAATAATTAAGCCTAATTGGAGGTGAAAATATCCAAGCAAAATAAACAATCCCTCTTATCACCTTTGACACAACCATAAGCAGGTTCTGGGAGTATACATAAATTGGAAAAACTCATGGTTTGAGATAAAGACAGTTTAATGACTAAAATTAAAAAATATATATAAAACAAAGCCAAGAAAAAGAAATAATAAAAGAAAAACCCAAAAATATTTCTCACCACAGCTGACCAATGTTGACAGACTCCAAGCAAAAGCAGCCCTGTAGAGCTCCCTCCCTCACAAGTTTTACTGCTGAGCATCACGTCATATGGTAGTGTTGGACATTCCTTTGGGCAGTTGGGGTCAGCTGTCCCAGCTGTGTCTCCTCACAACTTTTTGTGCACACTCATCCTGCTCACTGCAAGGTAGTCTAGGAAGCAGAAATGGCCTCGAATCCTGTGTAAGCGCTGTTCAGCAATAGCTAAAATGTGGGTGTGTGATCAACAGTGTTCTGTTTGAAGATACAAAAATAATGCCACATGAGCTGCTATGAAGAAAATTAACTAATCCCAATCAAAAGCAGTATAATCCCTTAAGCAACACTCATAATAACAGCTGCATCTCCAGGCATCTAGTATCCACACCAAGCCCATGGAGCCATCTAACAAACCTTGGGCTGCTTGTGGTGACAAGCATATTGGCAACACCTTCATTGTGACAATGCATTACATAGAGCACCAGGAATAAAACTTCATTAGGACGAGAAATGCAGAGTGGTTTCTCAGTTTCCAGCTGCTGGGGATGCATGGGGTGCAAGATGGGTCAGGAAGGAGAGAAGCTGGTTGCTGTAGTGATGCCCAGGAAAGGAGGATCTCCTCGTAACTAGGGCACCCAGGGAGCAAATGCTTTCTGTACATGCATCCTAGGGAATGCTCTGTGCATTCCCTCAGTGTGCAGGAGCAAAATCAAGCCCTAAAACAGAAAACAAGGGAGCTGGGGAGGAGCAGGGTAGAACATTGTGGCAAAGGAGCCAATGTCTCTGGCTGTGAGCAGGAAAGGACATGCAGTGGGTGATTCTGCACCTCACCAAGCTGTCCCATTCTTGTGCCCAGGCCCTGACATAGCTCTCCCCTCTGCAGTGGCTGCCTCCCTGCGAAGCACAGCTCATCCCCCCCAGCCCACTAACTCCCTGAGCCCCAGCAGATGAGGACTAGCAGGATTTGGACACCGAGACTGATTTGGGGTAGACTGTTTCAACCCACACAGCATGGTCTCCATCTAACAAATCCCTTGGATCTTGGTGCAGACAGGCCAGTGTGTAGACACAGGGACAATGCAGTCCACTTCTGTCCTCCACTCAGGTCCACCTGGACCTGCATAACACTCCAATTCCACCCACCTACTCAATGGGCAAAAACACAAACTCCTCCATCTCTGAAAATAAAATCACCTACAGCTGAGCTCCCAAAGGCATGCTCCTACAGAGGGATTTGGAGCAAATCCCCTGCCTCCCACTGCCTTGTGCCACGTGGTACAATTTGCAGCTTATACCAAGCACATGATATTGTTAAACACCAAGATGTGTCATTATACAAATATTTCTGTGATGATGACTACTCTGCAAAGCCATGGAGGCAAAGGGGAATGTGACATGTTTGGCACTCACTGCACAGATCCACTTCCCTGCCAGCACCCCAGTGAGTGAAGCCCACCAGAAAAGGAGAAAACACCCTTGTGAAATCCTCAGGAGAAGGGGACACAGATGCATGCTGCAGCAGTGTGGCGGCTGTCACATGACACTGCTTCTTGGACACGCAGTGCGTCTCATCTGACTCCCTAAAACTTTTGTCTGGAATTGCAGAGCTTAGTATCAAGGTTTGGATACTGCTGCACTTAACCCACACACCACTGCTGGGTCCCAACCAAGGCAGCTGGCTGCAGGGCTGAAATCAGATCCAGAACCCAAAAGGGTGCTGGCAGTGCAGCTGTAACACCAGAGCTGTGCCCTGCAGAGGACAACCACATTGCTCAGTGGGTTGGGCTGGGCTTTTTAGGAAGGCAGAGAATTGAATCCCAGCGTTATCCATAGACAGATGCTTGCACCTCTCAGCTCTGTGTGCTGAAACTTTCATGGGGAATCAGACAGCTGCAGTTCCATCCCCTTCCTTTAGCTTAGACAACCCCACTGAGACAAACCCTGACCCACAAATCTCCCCAGGGACCAACTGTGAACTACAGACCATAACCTGGAGCATCTCTGTTGCTAAGCATATGCCTGCTTGCCCTGCCAGCTCTTACAAAACATCTCCTCTGAAAACTTGGATAAGCATATAACATAGCTTGTTTAGTATTTTAAAAAACACACAGCCAATGCAGGAATGATTGAATTAAAAAAATTACCTATTACTGCCTAAAGATTGAAATACAGATAAGTGAAACAGGCTTCCTAGCAATAAGGACAATAAAAGTCTAGAAATTATGCCCTAGTTGAAGGGTACTGAGGACTATGAATAAAACTTATTTCAGAGCTTCTGTCTAGGACTAGAATATAAAAACTTTTCTGGAAGTAAATTCTTGTAGTTACCTTTGAGGGATGTTTAATTCCTGACATTAATTTAGCTAATGCACCTATTTTCATTATACATATCTTCAGATCTGAAGGAAATTCACTATTACAGTAAGCCTTAAAAAAGGGCAGAAAGAAACATGTTAGTATTTGTCATTATTTTTGATAGCTTATGATATATTCAGCACTCCCATCATTCTGCTCAGTACTATTATATTGATTGGTAAATGAATAGTTCAGTGAATATGCAGTTGGAAAATCTAATTTCTGAATTTGGTTTCTAAGCAATCATCTCTATCTGTTTTTCTGGCATGTCCCTCTGCAGTGGCCCAGGCACTGGACGTATTCCAGTTGCAAACTGCTCTTCATTGATAGCTCTGCTGCTTTTTAGACAGCATTTTTTCGTTCCAGAATTTAATGTTCCTAACTGTGGCAGCTATACAAAAGATGCTGCAGAGAACTGCAAATTCATTCCAAGCTGGGCTGGGCCCAACTGCAAAAGGTGGCATCTCCAACAAGTTCTAGTTGCCTTAAAAAGGAGTCTCAGTCCTGTACTCCTTTGTCCTTGCAACTTTGGTCCAAATTCACTTACCTTTTCCCTTCCCAGCAGCTCTCATGCAGGTTACAGCTGCACTGTAATGAGGAGACAGGCAAAGGGGGCATTGTGGGTAAGTTCTGAATACAGGATGGGCAGAGTTGAAGCCAGGACAACTGCAGAAGGCAGACAGCAGTGAAGGCACATGCAAAGAAAACAAGGGAATAATCTACATAGTGGGTTCAGTAGACTGCAAAAGGGGAAAAAAAGCAAACTGGTAATATGAACTCTGCTTAAAGCTTCTCACATAGCCAAACGCTCTTCCAAGAAGTGTTCCTGAAGTACACCTGGAGTTCACATGACAGGATGGTTTCACCAGAGATTTCTTGCCACACCAAAGGATGAGAAGCAAGCTCAGGAGACAGTGTGGGAACATGTCCATACCATGTGCACCTGAGCATGAGCTGCCTCCCAGGCAGGCTCTGGTTGCACACTCCTTTCCTCTTCTCAGAAGAACACAAGTGCTGAAAAAGAAACAGTTTCTGAGGCAGTGGAGGGGAAATGTCCATGTCTTGGCACTGCACATCTGCAAGAGCAAGCAAAACACTGTGAGAGGCACTGGAGCAGGGCCATGTTACTTCTGCACTGGGCCTCTGCCCCTGGGAAATTTCCCGCGCCAGGAAAGAGACAGATCCGGATATTTTTCTGTCAACAGGCACTCAAAAAGATCAATTTATCAATTTGACCCATAATGAAAGAGGTCTCTAAGACAAAGGTAACAGCAGTTTCTAGATACCAACGATCCATCTTCTTTAGCTCTGGAGAAAAAAACCCAAGCAGCTTGTTTAGAGTTTGCACCAGGCGTACACAGGGCAGAGGTGCTGCCAAACACTTTGCAGTTTTAAAAGATGTGTAGACACGGCACTTAAAGCTAGTCTAGTGCTGAACTTGGACTTGATGTGTTAACAGTTGGATTCAATGATCTTAAGGTCTTTTCCAACCAAAACTATTCTATGATTCTATGATGTTGGTGATAAATGTCCTGGAAATGCCCATGCCATAAGCCAGCTGATTCCCAAGACCTGCTCTTGCTTAAGTAAGCCAAGGACAGTTTTGCAGTTCATGTTAGTGAGGTCACTTGACACCGGGACCTTGTTCAGATAATGTCCTGTATTGAGGAAACACTTTGGTAATTGTAGATGAAACTATTAAATTTTTGCATGTATTCTCTGAGCACAGTCCTCATGCTCTTAAGGTCTCTAATTGCTCCATTATTCAGGGATTTAAAGCATAGTTCTCAAAGTTTAAGTAGAGGTTATAAACAGCAATTAACTAAATAAATTTTGTTGCTGTGATTTCCAAACAAAACTAAGAGGAGTTTCAGAAATGTAAGAGTTACAGTCAATATTACTACACTGACATAAGGAAAGCTGTGTATTTTTATTTCCATGTGGTCTCAGCTTCACATGGCAGATTTCATAAGAGTTCAAGAAAACAATGTCTTTCAGTGCTTCCTCTATCCCCCTTTCCAGTGTTCCAGCTCAGAAAAAAACTGATTTTTTTTTTTGCTAGAAAAATGGAAATATTGCCTCTAAACAATGGCATCATCTGAAGTCTTTCAGACTGCCAAACTTCATTGTAACAAAAACATTCATAGGCATGAAGAAAATAAGATTTTCATAAAACCTTGGTGCTGCATTTAGTCACAAGCAAGGAAATCCCTGTAAGGAACTGAAAATCCATTCTATATTTAGCATCAGCTTAATAGGATAATGTGGTTACGGTTTAGTATTCTTCAGATTGATGGAGTTTTGCATTGTTTCACTGAAAAGGCCAGGCTTATTTAGGAAGTCTGATCTTGCTACTTTTGCAAATAAGCTGTCTTAAGGTCAAGGAGAACAACTTCCACTTTCTCCTTTGGGTAGTTCATTATCTTATGCAAGTCTCATGCTGCTCTGAGGAGGCCGACACAAAATTGTCTGCTGTCCGTGTTTTAAAAAGCTGCCCATACCATTCTGCAAAACAAAGAGTTGTTAAGCTACAGCCATCTTTTACAGCTTCAATATTCCCCAAGGACTATCTTTTTCTGCATAGTACAATTCATGTTTACAATCCTATAAGAATCATAGAATTATTAAATTTGGAAAAGACCTCTAAGATCATCGAGTCCAGCCATTAACCCAGCACTGCCTTGTTCACCATATCCCCCAGTGCCACATCTACATGTCTTTTAAATACCTCCAGGGATGGTGATCCCACCACTTTCCTGGGAAATCAGTTCCAATTCCAACTTAAAATAGTACTCTCTGACTTGCTCTAGTATCTTATCTCAAAATCCCATTTGAGGAGAAAACTGTGAGCTTCATGTGATAACAAAATGCTGAAATGCTCTAACCAGATGCAGAACATAAAAGGAACACATCCTAAAAGTTTCAGAATAGCCTAGCTGTGCCCTGGGTTTAAATTGATCTCCAGTCTTCCACCTGCAAATAACACAGGAGATGTTAAATGAAATGCATAACATTTTTGTGCCAAATTTTCAAAAATTGTCCACCTCCAACTCCTTTTTTTAAAAAAATATGCTAGAATATTGCCATCTGCGAATCCAAAGCTGTGAAAGCATGAATCTGAAATCTGTCAGCTGTTCATCAACATGCTGGTAATAAAAAAAAGCAAGCGACAGAAGGTTGGGTTTTGGGGAGGAGGTTGCAGAGGGTAGGGGAATCGTGCACATTTTGCCAGAAAGCAATGAGAAGCTGCACCTAGACCAAACTCGGGATGCTTCTGCAGGCTGTGCTGCAGAGCCAGGAGCTCTGCAACACTCACGCCTGGCTGGACAGCATCCCAGCCTTCCCATGGAGACAGCTTGTGACAGATCCCTGTCTCTGGGGCTGGAAATCAGACACCTCTGCAATTTCAACCTGTCCCAGGGACATTCACTAAAGCGGGAGAGAAATACTTGTAATGGCACACCAGCTAGGTACCTAACACCCAGCACTAACAGCTCAGTATTTGCTCCCAAGCCAACTTGACTTTCAAAACGTGCTATTTGTAAAATAACTTTTCTCTTGGGAAATTAAATAAATAAAATTTATTTCCAACAGGAAAATAATGTATTATAAAAATATTAATGAGTCTCATAAATTTGACCTGATAGAAACCTTTCTGCTTTTTTGTAATTTCTTCTCACTCAGTTAGTATTCAAAGGCTCTATTATGGAATTTTTCAAGCCATTGATTGTAATACAGCATATTAATAAATTAATTTTCTCTTTCTAATAGCAGTTTTCCATTCCAATTTCCTTTATCTGACTTCTGCATCATTTTTTCAAATGATAAAATGCTCTCTTTCATATAGTTAATTCATTCATGACTTTTAAAATTCATATTTCACATTAACTATGCTGGCAATTGCTAATGTCAGATTGATCCCTTCCCGTTATATTTTTCAGTTACCCATCTGAACAGATTCCTTAAATTTCCTTCTCTTTTAGCAGATTTAATTTAATCCAGACCTTTTGTAAGAGAACTTTTATGAACAGTAATTTTTTCACACATGATAAGCCCCCTGATTATACAGAATGATATTAATTATCATTAGTTGCATACTTCTCTGCACTTCTGGCACCAGTTTGCAGGACACACCTATAAAAACTCATAATGCGGTGTCTCAAAATTTGCTGGAGCAACATTTTCTCAGTGCTCAATGGGGCCTCATAAGAACAATAACTGCCTTCAAAGTCCAAACATCCCACAATCTGCTCATCTCCACAATATGTCACAGGTTTTGAACTATGCACAAATCCTGCTGTTGTATTAGTTTACCTTTCAAAAGGATGATCATCTTTGATATCTTGACTTTACAATTTTAAAAGGTCAATGAGTAACAGCTTCTCCTAAATTGTCTTAGCAGGTGCATTGCTTGTAAATTCACAGCATGTTTTCTAGTTTTGACTTCTAACCCTTAAGTAATACTTGTACAAGGATTAAATAAGTTTTTAGACTCCTAAGTTGAGCCCAGAGATGGCCACAAGCACCTTTTTGTGGGTATTTGATCCCCAGAATACCCACACAGCATCTTCCTGCTTACACCAAAACTCCTTTCTCCAAGTACAATTTTGCTTCTGATCATTGTGTCTACTTTCCTTTAAAGGATGGTCAAAAGAGCAAGTGAATGAGAATGTGCAGCCTAATCTTTACATTGTATCTGAGACATGGGAACTGCAGTACCCTGAAGAGTGAGGTTTAGGTTAAAAGCCTTCCTCAGCCTGAGAAAGTTAAACCTTGGTGTCCCACCTCTCAGGAAAATGCCCTTTCACCCCTTCCTGGGCCCAGAAACAGGTGAGGAACAGGAAGGGTCTGGTGTTTAAGACACCTTTTCCTCTTAAAATAGTCAGAGTTGGGTTGTAGTTTCAAGACACACAAATAGTTACCAGACTCACCATCAGCTTGTCCTCCAGGTATGTTTTAAAAGAAAGCATTTAAACATGGGCTTGGTTCTCTAGCAGAAAAATAATACCAGGTCCAGAATATTCTGGACTGAAAGTCCTGTGTTGCTGGAGATGCACTCAGGCTCCTTACCATCCAGAGACAGTAGAAGATGTCAGCCACCATCTGGCCATCACTGTTTTTTACAGTCTTGACCAACAAAGGGCACCCCTTTGTCTGCATCCCATCTGGGGATCATCACTGTCCCTGTGTAGTACTGAGGAGAACAGGACACCTCTCTCTAGGTGCTTGGGGCAGACATCTCTCAGGGTGACTGGAGCTGGCCGTGAGCCTTGTGCTGGCTGACCTCTACACCTCTTCTTCCCTTGGGTACTGCTCACAGTCACAGTACAGGCAACTTTTAACCCTCGGGCAAACTCAGCACAGTGAGCTTTTCTGACATATCACTATTACACATTTTCTAAAATTGAGCACCTGTTTTCTGATCCTGTTTTCTGGAACCCTTCTTACATTACGGCACATACGCCAAAATACTGCGTTACAGCCCGTCACATCATGTGTAAAACTGCACTAGCTACCTCACTGCTCTCACACACTCTGCTTGTGTATTTGGGGATTTCTGGTTGCCACAAATACAGTATATTAGAAGTTTTACACAACCATTTATCACCTCCTTTTTAGGTTGACTTCACACCAGGATGCAACAAAACTCCCTTAAGACTTAAAATACCCAGCCTGACCGAAACTTCCACATGGGGCATAGGGTCGTTAACAAACTGATAGATTTTCCATTGTTGCAGAAGCCAGCTCATGCTAGCTTTTGAAGTAGCTCCTCACGCATTCCAGGAGACTGGTTTGAGAACTGGGATGGCCAGTAGCAGGCAGGGGACCGATACAGCTAAAGAAAGCTCATGAGCCAGTTCAGAAGATATGTTCCAAGTTCCTCCCCAGGTCTTTTGCCTTTTATTCTCCAATTCAAGTATTACATTTCAACTGGTTTCCACCAGGATTGTGCATGCACCTTGACATGTTCACAGAAGTTCCACAATACAGAGTTTCACAACTGGGACAGGTCCCTACAATCGGGACACCAGGGTGACAAAACAGATTCTGGAGAATTTCCCACTGAATAGGATGGAGAGAACATAATTATTACATCGTAGCACTACAATGTCTCATAAACATAGAATAGACTAGATCCATTTACCACAAAAATCACAGAAAATAACTTATCAAAGAATATATATTTTATGTAAAATATACATTTGTAGAATATAATTTTAATACAACTTTTATACTTATTGATGCTGGGTTTGCAACACTTGGAATTAAAAAAAANNNCCCACAAAATAGGCTTGCTGCCAGAATTTTATTTCTGATAATACTTATAGTTTGAGGTAACAATGAAAGAAGACTGTGTGCTGTGAACAAAGTCAGTGATGTTTGTCTGCAGTCACATTTTTGTTATCAAAGTGAAAAGTAAACTTAGGACTCGGCATGTACACTAGAATTCATAACAATTTAGGTCATGGCAAACTGAGAAAGCAAGGACTTATGCAAACCTACACAATTCAAATTTGTGACTTTTGCAATATATGCCATTAGTATGACAGAAGTCAAGACAGATGTGGTTTACATCACTATCATTATTAAGCGTGTGTCTTTGTATGATCCACAGCACAACTTACTGCAGGAACCAGGAATAATAAACACAGGGGTGTGGGTCTTTGCATGGAGCCTTAGCAATGATGACATGAATTCAGCTTTCCTTGATATAGATAAAAACTCATATTCCATGCACACACATTTTATTTACACTGACTCATCAGCAGTGACTAGTCACCCCTTCCTCTGGCAGCAGTAATTACGAGAGATCTTTCCTCTTCTTTAACAAGCTCTACTTCGCACGCAAAGTCTCAGTGACCTCCTCAAGGTGTGAGTTGTTTATCAGGGCCCATTCAGCAGCAGCAGCCTCTTTCCAGTACAGTCCTTGGTATGGCTAAATTCCATTGTCCCTTTTTCAGCAGTCAAAAATCCATGATAAATTCTGTACAACACTGTAGTTAATATAACAGCAGCACCAGATAGTATATTAATTCATTTGCTAAAAGCTGTTTGCAATTATTTCTCTATTGACAATATTTTACCAAAAAGTAAATCAATGTACATCTCTAAATATCAGAAATGTATACTTCGATAAATACATTATTGTACAAGAATTCTGACATGCAGGTCGTGCTATTGGGCTAGGCTATATACAGAAGAACATGTTACATGATCAACAATAAATTGAATTTCTTTTCCTAACAAAAAAGGTAAAACATGACAGTCAGGTATTATTCAACAATTTCAAGGATCACTTAAGATTTCAGTCATTATGGTCTTCCCCATGTAGTTCTAAAACTCTACAGTTTAAGGGTAATTTATCCTCACCAGCTCAGAACCTCAAATTTGCCATTGCATTTGTCCTGTTGCATAAACAGAGGTTAATATTGTATGAAAAAGCCACTAGAGGAGATACAGTTTCAAAATTGTAATGAATGCTGGTTGCTAGGAGGAAGATTGATGCAATAGGCAACCGGTCAGTGCCGAAAAGCTGCTCGAAAAATCTTAGGAGTGCACACGAGTTAGTCTAGATGATACTAACTGCACTTGAAAAATATCTCTATTTCTATCTATACACAGATGTATAGTCCATGTGAAAAAAAGAGAAAAGGAGAAAAAGTGTTCTTAGTTCAACTTAAAAGAGGGGGGCATTTTAACAGTATCTCTGTGCTTTATGGAGACAGATGGAGAATACAAGGAGACAGGTTGCAAAACAGACAGACAAACAACATATAGGACAAAGCACCTCAAAAAACATTGACTGAAGAAATTTTTGAAGCCCATGAGCCAGAGGTATAAGGCTGGTCAAAAACCCGACTTGAGAACTACTACCCTCTTACAATGGTAAAAAAAAAAAGCCCCCAATAATAGTTTCAATTTTACTTGGTACTCAGCTTCTCAAAATGTTGAAGACCCCTGGAGTAGAGAAAATACTACAGTACCAAGCAGCACTTGCTAGCTTAAAATTGCAAGTCTGGATGGCGTTTACCTTTCTTGCATGTTTTGTGCCTTCCCCAAGCCATTAAGAAAGAGATCTGGCTTCTGCTTGCGTGTAACCAGTAATGACAACCTCTTTGCAGTTATCTGTGTGCAAACAACCGGAGACATTCAGAACTCTGATACAGCAATCCAGTACCGAAATAAGTTAATCACAAAATAAAGTCGTTTATAAACAAGTAGATAGTTAAAAAATAAAAGAAAAGGTTAAACAAAGAAAAACAATCCCACATGCAGACCAGTTTATCAGTGCTTTCATCTCAGCAGGATGGTAACAATGTGAGAACACACATCCAGAGCCCTCTGTGGTCTCCACGATCTGCGGCAACACTGCTTGTCAGGTGATGGAGACAGGATGGTCCATGCAAATGAGCAGACCCTTCAGAGCAGACATCTTCAGAATGGATTAGAGTCACAAGAAATGGAGGTTCAATGGAGTGACTGATAATTACTCGGAAGCACATTATTTTAAGTAAATCTCCCTGAAAATATGCTCATTTATTGAATATACTGGACAACAGCATCCACTAACTGTCGTTTTATTGCCACAGGAAAGTAGGACAATATAGTAGATAAAAGGAGAAATGCTATCTTAGGTAATCTTTAAAAGCCAAGACAAAAATCTTCAGCTACCCAAGTGGCTTTTCTTACTACTGACAGTTGTACCATGCAGGAGTTAGACCATATTTGTGGAGCCTATGTTTAATGCTACATTTATTTCCAATATGTGGTAAACAGTATTTGATTTAATACTATGTAGCCGATTGATGCCATCTGGTTTACAAGATGGAAGGGATGGGAGACCGAGAGCGCCTTAGAGGACAAGGTGAGCTGTAGGGTGATGTTACTGGAGACAGTCGCAGAGCATTGCCTGTCAAGCCAGCTATGTTGTTTAAGCTTCGAGATTTTTCATAGCCTTGTATGAGAAAATGCACAGACATCAGTTGAATTCAGCCAAAAAATAGACAAAGACAAACAGTACAATGTAATGTAATCCAAGGAGCTATCAGGGACTCAGAGGGAATCTGCCTGCAAAAGAACTCAGTGCTGAGACAAAATACTACCAAAAGATACTAATAAATAAAATTATTTACAAATTAATGCATTTACTTTTTCCCCAAAAAATTAAACAGATTTTCACACAAGAGGTCTGGCCTGCTCTTCCACATCCCATCTTGCACTTAGTATCACTCTCTGGGCTCCAGCAGGGTTGCACAGGGTGCAAGATAAAGGACCCCACCAGGGTGACTGAGCTATCTGGCTAAGTATAATCAAAACCCCATTAAGACAGACTACAGAAACTGTTCGAATTATATAATCTCTTCTAAATTCAATTCCTGATAAAGGACTTTTCTTTTCTTTTAAATAAATAAACCAGAAAGCAGATAAATTTTATCCAGTATGTGTAAATCAGTTTTGCAGAGGACTGAATGATCATATAAGAAACTTCATCTTCAAAAACATTAACCCTTAGACTTTGTTTATAATTTTAAAGTCTAGTAAGACTGTAAAAGCAGAGTTTGACGTATTTGTAAATGCCTCCTTAATGGCAAAGTTAAAACATTGAATTTGTTCTTCTTTTCCAGATAATTTGAACAAAATCAATGGCATTAATCCATATAAGCAAGTAGTAAATAATTAATCATTAAATGAGGCAACCACATAATGCTTCACAATTTGAAGGGAACATTGCACTTGCAGACATTTCTGTTCACACACACTTTGAGCTCTAGCTACCTACTTTTTGCTATTGTGGATTGTTTTCACTTTGTAGAGGCTATGCTGTAAAACAGTGAAAAAACATTGCTATTCATTGCATCACTATCTTCATATTCAAGTACTTTCATCAGCTGCTGAATAACTCCATTTGTTAAGAAAAGGATCTGCTCATCAGCATGAAGAGAGATATCAGGAAGGAAATGCAACAAAGATTAAGCCAGGCAGCACCTTGTTCCTACATAGGTACATGCTTCACTGCAAGCATGAGAAGTCTCACTGATTTCAGAGGCACTACTTATTTCCTTGAAGACAAGTATGCATTTAAGCATTTGTCAAATTAAGATGTTCAGGTCTAAATTGCTTACAGGGAAATAATGAGACTTTTCCCACATAAACTCCAAAATACCAATGACAATAAAGCTAAACTCCACATGGAATGTCAGCAAACCTTTTTTTTTTTTTTCCTGGTTGAAATGGTTGCTGGCTCAAATTTCAGATCTCTAGATTAACAGCATCTTTAGGAAAAATCGTATCTTAGGCTCTCCCCTTATGACAATTAACATATTTCTTACCTACTGAGACATGCATACTGTAAAACTATACTTAAAGCAAATGTATAACCTCATGTCTGCTAAAACATTGTGCAATGTTCTCTCCAGATGGCAAGGGCAGGCTAGACTGTGATACTACACAGAATTCTGATACATTTCTGAAACAGCCTCCAGTTTCTGAGTTTCTATCAGTACTTACACAGACTAGAAAGAATGATGTTTGAAAAGGGAATTAAAGGGAAGCACAATGCTAGTGTATATGTTTAAACTCCCTGTAAACATAAAGCTTATTTTAAAAAATCAAAATAATCAGGTAGCTTTTTTACATAGAAACTAGGAAAGTAGATTATAAGATTATTTTCCTGCTACTCTTCTAAGGATAAAAGGAAAGAACTGATAAAGCAAGATAGTAAAGATTATAAATAAAGTAGAAACTCCTAAAAAATAAGAACAAGATACACAAGATGAATAGTGAGAAATGCATGATCCAAAATCAGTACTTTTCAGGTATTTTACTGGATCAGCTCTGAATCAGTATTATCTTAGAGATGAAGCTAAGGTGTTAATGCAAAAAAGCTCAGAATATATTATAATTGAACACAAGCAAGAATCACCAAGGAACAAACCAAACAAGAAGAATGCGCCGAAAGAAAGAAAGAAAGAAAGAAAGAAAGAAAGAAAGAAAGAAAAGAAAGAAAGAAAGAAAGAAAGAAAGAAAGAAAGAAAAGAAAGAAAGAAAAAGAAAGAGAGAAAGAGAAAGTGAAAAAATAAAATGTAAAATGTGTGATGTGTGAATGAAATTCAAGCATTCAAACTCATTTGTGTATTACTAGTAGAAGATATTCTCTGCTGATGGGCTAACTTCTCTACTCTGTATAAAATACACTCCAAAGCCAGTGGCTAACACATTTCAGCCTCAACGACGATTATCATCAGAGCCAGACAAAGAGCACATTTCTCATCAAAAAACTGTCCATTCTGAACTCAAGCCCTAGTTTTCTAGTAAAAACTACAAAACTATTTTATTTGAAATCTAGATTTACAAATTAAAATGTTCCAGGATAAAATAGGCTTTACTGTTATATAAGTATGTCTTTAGTAGCTGATGGGTAACTTCTTTTATTATTTCTGGTCTGCTCAAGTCGTGGCTACTGCCATAACTCGCTGAGTGAAGTCAAAAACCCGATCTTGCAAGATGCCATGGCAATCTACCTTATCCAGGTGCTCCTGACCTCCTCGAAGACTCTTACCATTAGAGATATTTTAAATAATCCTAGTTGTTGAGAAGACAGTGTGAAATATACTCTCAGTGGAAAATGTAGTAAATCTGTGCAGAAACTTGCTTGCAATGAATTTTCATTTAAGCTGAACATTATATATAGGAGTACGTAAAATGCCCAAGCATAGAGAGAGTCATACTCGCGGCAAATGCCATACACATGGAAGTGGTTGCAGATCTGCCTTCACAGGTTTAACCTACTGAGCTCATGCTTAAAAGCCAGAAAAATCTCAGGCAAAAATGTTTGTCCATTGCCACATGGCTACTTCAGATGAACTCTGAGGTGAACAACTACACTTCAGCACTCAGGAATGTGAAGTCTCTCGGAATATTGCGATGTTAGAGGAATATAATTTGCCAAGAAACAACAGCAGCTGCTATCTAAGGAAATGGGAAGACTACCTTTGGCATGCTGATCTTAGGGCTATGTCCTGATGTCAGGTTTGCAGCCACAGCCAGATTTGGCCTGCTGGGGTAGAAACAATCAGTCATGTGGGAGATACAAGTATGAAACAGTTTTGCAAACTCCACCTGGGGGCACCCATCCTACTGAGCAGCAAGTAATCACATTTGAAGGGGCTAAATAACTAGAAAGGCATTTTTAACACCTTGCAAGGTCAAGCATTGTTTTACTACATAGTTGAATTATGGATGGGGTAGACAGTCATCTTTTAGTATCAGTGGTGTATTGCCAAGAAAAAAAAAATTTTTTTGGCATTATAAGCTCAAAATTTTATTCGAAAGAAATCTAAATAGCATCTCAGGATTTGCTTTTTTGTGTTCAGAACGAAAATTTTCCTTACTTCTGACATGTCAACCTTTAAAGTGTGTTCAGCTGTAAATGTTATTAAGTTATCAAGAGCAGACCACAGATATAATATGATTAATTTGTCTTTTAGAATGACAAGTTATATTGAGTGATGAGTGGTTGAATGAGCAAGGTCTGAATTGCAGGCTTTTCCATTAGAGATTACAGACAAATGGAAACACAAGTGAAATGAGGGTCCAACATCAAGCACATTTTTTGAAGACTAAAGGGGATAAGTGTTTCTAAAAGGAAAAAAATGACTAGGAGTAAAGAAAAAAAGATACATTGTGAGTACAGTCTTTCCTCTCAGAGCATTGTGCACATCATTTTACTCTAAGATTGTTTTTCACAAGCACATTGCTGAGTAACCTTTTATGATCTAATGAAAGAAGTCCATACCTTTCCTGATCCCTCCATCAGTAGCACACGTGTAATCACCTGTTGTCAGTAGGAAACATGTTCCCCCTCTTCTGTTTTTGTCTCTTGTACTAGAACGTCTGATGGGAGGGAGCCTTTCACCAGGTGAGAGTGGCTGCTCACTTCCTGCACTGTCTTCACCTGATAACACTGGTTAAAGCACCATGCCCATTTACAGACAATAATGAATGAGGAAATGAGACATCACAAAGAGCTTACGCTGAATGCCAGATATTCCCGTCACTCAAAAAGTAGTTATAAAGTTAATCATTAGAAGAAAACAAGATTGCAATTCATCATTAATCAGAACAAAATGGTAAAAGGTATACGTTTTGTTCAAGAACAAATGATCTTTAAACTTTCCTGCTCTTCTTCTAAAATTTGTATAAAATTAGATTAAAGTAACAGGAACTAAGAAATAATCAAACCAGGGCTCAGTTAGTCTCCTACTCTGGACTGTTTACTTGTCAGAATACAGTCAGCCTTGGATATTTCAAACGCTTATTTACTATTTTGGCTATCGTTTTTGCTAAACAAGTGGTTATGTTAGGAATTTTTTTTAGAATATATTGTTTAATGTTTTAAAGACAAACCCTCACCCAGAAGGGCTATATTTTCAACATTTGGCACTATACACTGTTTAATAACACACTTAGCTTTCATTTCCATATTTATTACACTTACACTGCTTGTCATCATAAGTACCCAACATTAAATGCTATCTTGGTCTCTGTACTTTATTTTGTCAAATGGCAAAACTTGTATCTCTCCTGATTTGTCACTCCCAAAGACTCTCTTTTAAAATCATCTATTATTTCAAATTCAGGCCACATTTCAAGAAAAAAATCTCAGTACAGCATATAACTTCAGCTTTACCTTTGCATTTAAACCTGAGCATGTTTTTTTCTGACCTGGGAATGCAAAGGACAGAATACAGCCTTGAAGTTTTGCACATAATTCATAGTGACTCTAATAACATTCTCTACCAGAAATAAAGCTACAGTGCATGATGTGAGTGGTGGCACTACTGAAAAGAAAGATAACACTTTAAAATGGCTCCTTCTTGCATGTCTGCTTTCTTTCTAACTTCAAGGATCATAACCCCTTGTAAATAAAGCTGTAGACACACAAAAAAAAGTGTCTCTTAGTGAGAGACATAGTGACTGAGCCTTCTCCATTCAGAATACCTTTGGCAGGACCTGATGGCATGAAAAAGCTGTTATCATTAACACTGTAAAGATGTTATCTCAAAGTGGGTATCAGCCAAAGCACTGAAAAACTTACTATATTTTACTGTCAGTCTGAGTTTTTTCAAGTGTTTCCATCCTCTTAAATATATTTAGGATGTTCAAAAAGCTGTGTTAACTTTGTGAACAGTAACTTGGAGAGTGAAACCGAGCTTCTTTTTGAACATAAATGCTATTCAGTAACAGAGCAACAGACCAAAGAAGGATATTGTTCAGAGACCAATCTTCCAGACTCTTTTTAAAAACTAAATTTCAATTACTGAATTACACCAGCCATGAGTGGTTTTGCTCTTATTATTCTTTAGCAGCTTTACAATTGGAGTCCCACGACCAGTATGTGAGCTTTATAAACAGATTGTGTTTGGCTTAAGAATAAATATGCTTAGGAAACAAACAAACAAAAAATTATTGCTGCTAAACTATTTAATTCTACTGAGAGGTAAAATTTACTCTTTAATTGCGACAGATTTGGAATATGGAGCAGTGGCTTGGAGCAACTGAGGCTATCACTTGATATCCAATTTCACTGAGTAAAGCACAAAATACTCCTTATTCATCATTTCGAACTCTAACAAATAAGGTAATAGAAATCACAAAAAATCAACTGTAATAGTAATGATTGTGCTAAGGGCTGTCATTTTCTTTTTTCTTGACAAGATTTACATCAGCTATGCTAGTAGAATTTAATGAATAGTAAATATCATGCAATGTCTCATCTAACACAGATGAAGGAGATTCTTTTAGCCAGGGAAGCAGAATGCCAAATGGAAAGAAAACTAGAAAGAAAATTTCTTCCTATTTCCTTTGAGTGCTGGGCTTTGGATGTAAAGCACCTGCTCCTTTTAAATGACTGCTTCTTTGTAGGATCTTGCTTAATAGGCCACGATGTGGCACAGGCAAAGCTGACACAAGAGACAGACACTGAGGCAAAACACCATGGAGTCCAACAGGGTGGGACACGGTGGCTGCTCAAATAGTCACAGTCATGCAGAAAAACAAGGAACATCCATACAACGCAACAAACAACAGGCAAAAGAAAAGGTTGATATCATCAGCAGGAAAGCATTCTCAACAGAGCAAGCAAAACTGTATAGACCAGCTACATAGAGGTTTGGGAACATCACTATACCTATTTTGTCCTCTATGAGACTGACACACGCAAATGTTGGAGGGGAGAAGGGTGGGAGCTACATCTTCTCCTGGCAGAAAGACTGGCTGCTTTCTGACCCCTACCAAACATACTGGTCTATAAAGTGTTTTCAGAGGACATGCATTTCCAGTGGGGTCCTACCTGATGATCTGTTGTGTTCCATCAGCTGGTTGTCCTTGCCCAGGCAGATGTCACCCTGTGTGCTATTGCAGGCCATGTTCAGGTCTGTCTTGCAGAAGGTGGGTGAGCTGGCTTGAGGAGCAGGAGGGATGTGCTTCTTTCGCTTCCTTGGCAGTTTCTGCTTTGCCATGGCCAGGGAGTAGTACATCCCAAAATTGTTAACTATCACAGGCACGGGCATGGCTATGGTGAGCACTCCCGCCAGTGCACACAGGGCTCCCACCAGCATGCCTGACCAAGTCCGTGGATACATATCCCCATATCCCAGGGTGGTCATGGTGACTACAGCCCACCAGAAGCCGATAGGGATATTTTTGAACTGTGTGTGTTCACTCGCCGATGGGTCGTTAGGCTGGGCTCCCACCCGCTCTGCGTAGTAGATCATAGTGGCAAATATCAAAACACCGAGTGCCAGGAATATTATCAGCAGCAGAAATTCATTGGTGCTGGCTCGTAGAGTGTGGCCCAGCACCCTGAGGCCCACAAAGTGCCGGGTGAGCTTGAAAATCCGGAGGATCCTGACAAACCTTACCACCCTGAGGAAACCAAGCACGTCCTTAGCAGCTTTGGAGGAGAGCCCACTCAGGCCCACTTCTAGGTAAAAGGGCAGGATGGCCACAAAGTCAATGATATTCAAGAGGTTTTTGATGAATTCAAGTTTGTTGGGAGAAAAAATAACACGTACTAAAAATTCAAATGTAAACCATACCACGCAGACTCCTTCCACGTATGTCAGTGCAGGATCTGTCTCAATCTCATACTGTAGCACAGCTTCCGTCCCGTTGATGACCTGCTCAGTTTTGTTTATAATAGTATTGAAAGCCTCGTGTGTTTCCAAACAGAAGGTTGTGATTGAAACTAAGATGAAGAATAAAGAGGCAAAAGCGATGAACTGAAACACAAACAGATAAAAGAGACATCAGAACCACACAGCTCTTCACATTAATAACAACAATGTCAGGGTTTAGAGTAAAACTTTTACTCATTCTTTCCCAAATGGTTGACAAATTCATACACATAAAAATTGCCATCTAGGCCAGAGGAGAGCAGCAGACAGCTCTCACACACAGGTCAGGAGCCCAGGAGCAGGAAAAGTCTTGGCAATGGACACCATGACAAAATTAGAAAAGTGGCAACAAATTCTTTAATCCGTGCTAAGTTGTCTGAATTTGATTCAGTTGTCAAGGTTCCTTGCACAAAGTCCCTGTACACACCAACCACAGCAATACTTGAAGATGTCCAGCTCTCACACAGTGGAAAATGTGGATTGACCCTAATGGTCTTGAGATTATGGTTCAGAATTCACATCTGTCATGAAGAGCACCTCAGAGGGATCTAGGGGCAGATCCAAACTCTGGGTTTCCTTTGGATTTTCAATGATTCACAGATAGAGGATATTTACTGATAGAAAATGCCTTCTGTGGTACAGGTAGAGTTGGTTGCATAGCCTATTATGTTTGCAGTCATCCATCACTGATTATCTTGGGCAGCATGAAAAGTAAACCTCGCAGAACCTCACACACTGTTGTGGCAGAGCTTTGCCACAGTCTTAGGGTCCACAATCCTGCTAACCAGGTTTCAAATCCAGGGCAATCCAAACAAAAAGGGAAATACATATTCAGTTCTAGTAGAGGCATGTGAATTGATAAAATACAGGTAAATAACCTGGAAAAAGCCATCACAGAGAATTGTGACTTGATTTAGGACTTAAAAAACATATACTGCCTGATCTTCAACTCAGCCATCACGGTCAAGCATTGAATAACTGAGAACATCCAGGACAGGATCTCCAAAACTAACACTGAGCCAAACAGCTAGAGCAGGAGATAGATTTTCTTACACTCAGAAATATACAACAAATGAAAAGATTTTTTGAGGTCAGCTGTTCCTTTGCTACAATGGTTAACTTCTTTTCAATGACATTACCACCATATTAGCTAGCACTCAAACAGCAATGGTGTGGTACATAAATAACAAATTTTTTTATTTTGAATTTCCATCTTAATAGACATTTTATAGCCACTATTATCCTGGGGAAAAAAAAATCCTTCTGGAGACATGAAGATTTTTGAAAGTGTTAGGGGCCCAAGGAGGTAAAAAGATGACTAAACAGGTTAAAAATATCTAGTACCTGTATGTTACCACACTGAAATCTTTAATGTCATTGGAAAAAAATGTAGTTGCAAGGCACACAAAATAACTGCCATAAGCAGGAACGCCTCTCTTCTGCCACTTTAATCCAGGATACAACATTGTGGTATAACTAATTTTGTGTACTTTGGATGTAATTCAGTGACTGAATTTAGCATTAGCATTCGGATTTAGCGTTATGTGCCACAGGAACTCATTTGGGCTTGTACAATACTGAATGGTTGCATTTTTCTAACACTGAACACTGGTCAGACAACAAAATACTGTCTCTACAACCCGTAGAGAGAATTCCTTTTATTTTGGAAACAAGCTTAAATTTGCAGTGCAGGCCTGGCAAATTTATTACATTCAGATTCATGCGATGGAACTATGAAAAATCCCATATAAATACCTATATCAGATATTTGCAGGTTATTTATGGCTTCCTTTCCTCAGTCAAGGAAAAAAAGTTATTAGTTATTACACTATGCCCTACAATTGCAAACACTCTAAATCTGTTACCTTTCAAAGAGGACTGACTCAGAGACTGAACTGAACACTTATCATCCAGTCTGGAGTTCTAGCCACAAGCTAAGCAAACAATCTAACACTGTCTGATTTTTACTGAATAGGCTTTTCTGCCTTTGCCTTAACTACAAAATTGCTGCATGTTCATAGCTCACAGCACCTGATACCAACATACACAAAAGAGCCTCAATCTCGTGTGAGGCAACTAGAGTCAGCAAATACAACCACATTTATACAACCTAAGTGAATTAATCTCAGCAGATCTTTGCAAAACCTCTCCACAAGAGGGATAGAGAATTTATCACACTCTGGTGGGCTAAGAATGACCCTTGGGTGTCTCCTAGAGCATCCTCCAGAATCCTTCTATGCTGTCAAGGATGGAAAAAGCAAACACATCTTTGGAGTCTGAGAATCACTGATGCTAACTCAGCACTATAGTTTGTAATTTGGGAAGGAACTTTTGACAGATAAAATATCGGGCAACTTCTTCAACACCAACACAACACCAACAATTTCAGACAACTTTTAATCTTTTTTTTTTGTCTGAAAATAACAGAAATCTACATTCAGCCTAGCCAAAGTAAAATCTACCAACAACTATATCATTTACCAACAACTCAGATAAAATAAGGATTAACTGTACATTCAACAGAGCAGTGACTCTGACAGTATGTAAATAATTGCCACTGTTTTCTGGACTGTATTTCAGAAGGACAGTCCATTCAGGTTCAGAACCTTTCTAAAAAAAATGCCAAATACCAAGAGATTAGCTACAGGTAGAACTGCCTGACAAGCTATTTATTACTGCTTTGCTTAACATTGACACTGCATTGACATTGCACTTGGCAAGGCAGATTGAAATTTTCAGTTGTGCACCTACATTCAGTGTTTTATTATCCCTAAAGGAAAAAGACATTCAGTCATGTCCAAAATCTGCTATCTTACTCCGTTATCCCAAAGACAGTCATCTTCCAGAGGTTAGATCAAAGCCAAGAAAACGCTATCAATCTGGTGACAGATTCCTTGGTAAGCCTGCAATAACCATTCATAGAAATATAAAACAATAAGATGTACACATTTTGCCATGCATATGCATAGCATCACTGATTTTGAGCAAAGACACACATTCCTTTAATCTCTCGTTGCATTTGGTTTTAAACTGCCAGCTCCTTGGATCAGGACAGAGCTTGCATAGCACCTAGCAAGATGAAGCCTCACACACAAGAGATCTACAATGTTTTTTGCAATAAACAGCAAGTTCAGAGAACATGCAAGAAGGAAATGCAAAGACCAATGCAAGAAGGAACATTTTATCAGTCAAGCAAAAAATGCTTAGGGATTAACCTTACATTAAAAAATATGCTTCCTTACTATTATGTTACATAATACCAGGCAATGTATTGAAAAGTCTCTAGCATGTTTTTCATACACATCTGTAATGACAGAAATCAAATGAAGTCATGTGCTATCCTCATTTTATGCTTTCCTTCTCCTTCATCTTAATTCCAGCTTCTCTAAAGTAATTAGCCCCTAAAAATACATCCATTTTTGTTCATGTGAACAAGCACCACATTTCAGAAAAACACAGTACAGATTTAAACTCACAGATTCTCTGGTGGATGTGACCAACCAAGTTCTATTCCTCAGTCCCGCAATAGTTTCTCAGTCCAAAATAACCAGGGTTGTGAACAAACAACTTTTTGTTTGTTTCCTTTTTACTTTTATGAAGCACAAAAACCCAAAAGGAGATAGCCTGATCATTATTTCAGAAAGGTTGCAGCAAGGGACAATTTTCTGTTTGAATCATTAGCAACCTTTCACTGTGAGAAGTTCTGAAAACTTTGGTTTTGGCTAGTTGCAAGACAAATTCAGCCTTGGTATAGAGCTGTTGGGGGTTAGGTTTTTTCTTTCCTTTTGTTTCCTTTAACTTATAGAATTTTTTCCCATTAAGTTGCTAAATAACTCTAACTACTAGGTACTTAAGAGGAACAAAGGATTGTGGCCAAGCCCCGGGGAGAGGGGCTGGTAAAAGACGGGGGTGGGGGCAGCGGGGGGCTGGCGCTGCGCTTCGAAGGGGAACACAGAGAGGTGCTGCTCTGCTTGTTGGGGAGAGGAGTTTCGCTGCTGCTGCTGCTGGACCCTTCACTTGGAGCTGTTTCCTCTGCTGTGGGTGAGCTCCTGCTTTGAACTGAGACCTATTTTACCATCTGCTCGGGGGCCCCGGGATCCTGAGCCAGCCTCTCCTTGCCGGGTTGGGAACTGGGCTGCTGCCCCTGCCCTGCCCCCCACGGCTCCATCGGCACTGCTCTGGGTTTCACTGCGCTGCAGCCCCCGCTCCCCCCGCCTACCGAGACATCCTACTGTCCCAGTTTGCTGTTTCTGAGAGTTCTGCTGGGGCACCGGGACCGACTGCCCCAGGGGGTTTGTGAAGCAAAGCCTCTCTCTCTTCCATCCTCCCCATCCCGGCCGAGCCGCCATTGCCCCGTGCTCCTGGAGCTCGCGCCACAGCGCCCCCTGCAGCCGCGAGGGAATCATCGCACCTGCCCTGCCCACCCAGCGCCACCAGCGCCCCCTGCTGGCTGTGACCATCACTGCACCCAAGGGGACAGTGCCTGCAGGCCCAGAGGGCTGGGACCGGGTTCCTGCTTCTGTTTGTTGTTAATGCCATAGGACTTGTTGTTCACTTTATTATAAATATTAGTAAAGAACTGTTATTCCTATTCCTATATCCTCGCCTGAGAGCCCCTTAATTTCAAAATAACAATAATTCGAAGGGAAAGGGGTTACATTTTCCATTCCAAGGGAGGCTCCTGCCTTCCTTAGCAGACACCTGTCCTCCAAACTGGGACAAGAGCAAAACAGCTTATTCACCCCCGTTTTTAAACGAAAGATTGCAGTCCTAACACATTTTTGAAGGTCTTCAAAAAAACCCTGAAGAACAATTTTCGAATAATACCCAAGTAATCATGATCCTTTTCTCATTTCTTAAAAAGGGTGGGTTTTTTAAGTAATGGCTTCTTGTGTGCTTCAATGGATGTGATAAAATTCACTTTCCTCATTTAGGTTTTCTTTTTTCCTCCTGAGGAAACCATTTTTCTAACTGACAGAATGGTTGTAGACACATTCTGGGGACACCGTTTTCAAAAGTGAAATTAATACAAATTGAATTAATAAAAAGTTCAGCCCATTTTTGCCAGAAGAGAGCAGTTAAAAGTTACAAAAATATTCAGTGTGTAATACACAGCGGGCAGAACATTTCTCATTAGGCAGTTAAAGCTCTCAGCAGTCTGCTGATTCCCTCTGCTCACAGTCTGAAGGCAGTGTGCACCAAATTTTTTAATTGTGTGTCAGCATCACATGTTCAGACAGTAGAGATTCCATCTCCCAACTTGTTTAGTTGACAGGATCACCAGCCAAGCTCTGTTGCTAAGTTCTACTAATGTTCACAGTAAGTGGATCAATCATCTATAACTTGATTTTCCATGAAGCACACAAAACTAGAGTGTGAGGTGCCAGCATATAACTTGCTGGAAGCAGAAAAGTTTATGATTCGTACTTCGAATTTAGTGTCTCATGTGGGACTGAGTAGGTCAGAGTTTAAAGCAATTTCAAAATTGACAACCAATTCTAGAACACCAAATTGAGCAGTCTGTGGATTAGCAGAACTTTTATGAGTCCAAAGTCATGTTTTACCTTGCATGTAGCTTCTTAAGTGCCTTGAAAAATTAAGGTCACTAAAAATGGTGGCTGCAAATGACCTGCCAACAGCTTTATCTCATAGGCCATGCCTGGATTTCACAGTAGGAAAAGGCACAAGGTCAGAGGATGATGTGGCTCACATCTGACCCCAACGTGCACGTTTCCCTCGCAAGCAAACCCAGACATGGGACTGGTCATTGTCCTGCAATGGAGCCAGGGCTTTACTGCAGCCATTCTAAGGCTCAACAGCTTAGACAGAGCCTGAACAAAACAACATCAGAGCTGGAAATTGATCCTCACACTCAAGTGTATCATACATATTCATAAAATCAGACTCATACTACTCCATATTTAAGATAAGTTTCATCTATCCATCCCACACCCTTAAACAGGCTACTTCTACGCAATTATTTAGTGTTCCAAGATGGACAAGTCGTAGTCAGTGAAGTGGTTAATGCACAGCAAAGTGTTAACAGTCACATTCATCCTCACTTCTTGGTTCACATTTAAGTTTTGAATAAAATCTCTCACCATATTTCATCGTTTTCCCACAAAAAGTTTGTATCTCGTCTGGATACAACTTGTTCTGGGGTTGGACCTCAACACTTTCTCTTTCAACTCCACTCACTGTGTAATGTATATTTTCTAACATGAGCATTTAATAGCACCTTTAAGATTCATTTAGTTTGAGTTACATTCCAGGACACAGAAGGTTTGCCCTTGACACACTTGACAATGGAAAAAGAAAATGACTGAATATTTAATAAGCCCTTGAAAATACAACACTTAATATTCTCTAATGCAGGTACAGAACTGCCTTTAAAAAAATAAGATTAAAACGTTGCTTTAAATAAATGTCTTCACAGGCACATTATGAGACTTAATACATGCATGTTGCTAGAATTTAAAATTACTTTTAAAAAATCAATATTCCTCCCCACCACACTCACAGACTAAAAATACAGCTATAGAGCATCCAAGAAAAGAGACCATAGTGGGTTTTTTTCTAAAGAAACTAGCTTTGATGGCTTGCTCGCTATTGTAACCAAAATCCTGCTCTCGTTACAAAAGATAAGAATTTATTGAAAAACTTAGCTTTTCCTGACCAAAACAAGAGGAGTTTCCACTCACTGGTTCTTTGCTTTTCCACCAAATCATTCATGCTAATCAGAACACTCAAAACAGAGGAACTTCTTTATGATAAGAGAATACTTAAAAGGAAAGCAGTATTTTATTTACTTTTAATACCATACTCATTTTGAAAAATCAAAAAAAAAATCCATACTTTGGAGATTTAAAAATTATTCCCAGTGAGGTCTGTTCACATTTGTTAGTTTGTCTCATCTTTTCATATTTCAGAATATAGTACAAATTATTTGAAAAAGATAACAGATTCAGTTTCTTCCTCTTACTAACCCTCTGACCACAAAAAGTAAGCTGGTCTATGTATTACATGCACCCACTCTCACTGACTGCAAGAATTTAGTCATGTATATGCATTACAAAATTGTATTTTACAAATTTTCTTCAGATTGATTTTAAGACTCATCAATCTATTTCTTAAGCTAAAACAGTTCATAGTGATTATACCAAATTATATACTCCCATCAAAAACATTATGAGCTGATAGAGATTTTTTTTCTCTCTCTCAAGGTTTGGGAAAGAAAAGTCTTTTTTCCTGTAAATCTTCTATATATTTTTTCTGTAATATTCTCCAGAAGCCTTTTTTATTCTTCCAGGAATTCAAACTGGCAGTTTCTGAAATCCCTCTAGTTTTGTAGGGGGATTGAATGAGACCCAGTCAAACAGGGAACAAAGACAAAATCACATACTGTTTCTAATCAGTCCCCACTAACTTGCAATGCTGATTTTTTAATCTAGTTTTATAGCTGCTTAGTCATATAAAACCAAAGTCTCAAAAAAAATCCCATAAAAAATCCAATAAGTTTGAGGGATTTGAGCATTCAATGAGAATATGACTCAACTGTGAATGTTACTTATGCAGAAAAAGAAACTGCATTTGTAAAGTACATGGCATGCTTCGCTCAAAGTAGCAACTAACCTTGGCAATGAAATCACAGGATTAGATACCACTTCCAGCTTTAAAGAGAGTTCTTTGTGTTTAGATTTGACAGATTGTCCTCATTTCTGATTTCAACAGGATAGATACTTTTCCCTCTGTTTAATTCCATCTGGCTATCAGGAGACTGTTAAAATCATAATGTGATTTCAGAATGAGCTCTTGTGATGAACTTACCTCTCTATATAGTTTATTGTTCTGTGTGGTGGAACTTGAATATTAATGTTTATTTTACATAAACCAAAATATCTCATCAAACATACCATCAGTCTCTTCAGAACTCTATTCCTCAAAGCTGCTATTCTTCCTTAGCTGTAAGCTGCCTTTGGAAAATTATCATTTCATGAAAAAGAAAAAAGAAGGCAAAGTCACAAGTTTTTATGGTGTGATGCACTTTCAGTTCACTGTATCTGGATATACTTAGTAAGAAAACAAATATTATCAGAAGCTACTAACCAAACTACTCGCATTTAAACTATAAACTCAAGGCAAACATACTATCAATTTACTTCACCATTCATAAATCATAATCTCTCACATTATCTCTCTCCAAAGATTAAGGAATTGATAGAGACATAGCATTTTAAATAAACTATCAAAGGACAAACAAAAACAAGATATATGAAGTATCAGGCAGTAGGAACAATTTTATGTCTCTAAAAATCTGTAAGTCATCCTCCTTCTGGGGAATAATGTGGAATGTCAGCACTAAAGTGGGTTTTTTAATGTCTACATAAGGATTTAACAGCCCAGCCTTAGCATTCAAATTGGGAAACTCTGGCCATTATAACATCTCAACCAACATCAAGCCACAGTTAGAACAGTTCTTGTCAATATTTTTGTTTTCATCCTACAAAACTGTAGCGGGTTGAGTTTTTTNACAAACAAAAACAAGATATATGAAGTATCAGGCAGTAGGAACAATTTTATGTCTCTAAAAATCTGTAAGTCATCCTCCTTCTGGGGAATAATGTGGAATGTCAGCACTAAAGTGGGTTTTTTAATGTCTACATAAGGATTTAACAGCCCAGCCTTAGCATTCAAATTGGGAAACTCTGGCCATTATAACATCTCAACCAACATCAAGCCACAGTTAGAACAGTTCTTGTCAATATTTTTGTTTTCATCCTACAAAACTGTAGCGGGTTGAGTTTTTTCCCGGCCAATGCACCAATTTATGTAGTGGTTTTACGTACGCTGGTCTTTTGTGATGAGATAAGGATTAAGAGAAATGTAAAGCAAGTCCAAACCTTGAAAGATAAAAGATAGTTTATTAACAGAACTACGGACAAAAGGAAAAAAACCAAAAGAAAATCAACCTCTAGATGTTTCTCTCCCCC
>WEKY01014517.1:92800-109127 GCA_013390045.1 Picathartes gymnocephalus
GAGCAAAAGCAGCCCGGAGCAGCAGCGACGCTGCCTTGGGGGGGGGTGGGGGGGTGGGGGTGCTTCCCCTCCCCCTGCCCAGCCAGCTCCAGGCCGGGTGGGCCCAGACGGCCCCCTGGGCCCTCCCGACCTCCCGTTACCTTTTCCGTGGCCGGAAATGAAAAGAGAAAGATTTTGGCTTCCTTGCTCTTAAAATGTAGGTTTGCCAAAGCGATTCTAACACGTAAGTGGCTAGCTCTGTTACAAGCACTCTATGTGACCAATCTCTGGGCTTCCCAGATTTATCGGAAGCCGTGCTTAAAGGAAGTTGTAAAAGCCTTTTCAGGAGACAAAACTTTGGCTTTTTTTTTTAAACCATGACAAAAACATAAGTCTACTCTTTTCAAATCCCCAGTACAGTTCGACCTCATCTGTACTCTCTCCTGCTAACAGTATTTGGCATTCAATTCAGCAGTTAAACTGCTGTTGTTACAATTCCACACATAGCCATAAGTGAATCAAAAAAATCTGTATTTCAATACCCTTGTATGGATATACTGTCTAAGAAGAGCCTATAGCTAATGTCCAAGGTGTAGATTTATAAGGCAGTGGTATTTAAAGCTGAGAGTGGCTACTATCTGTATGTAGTACTGAGAACAGAAACATTCTCTTGCTTGCTCATTCTTTTCTCATCTGTTACAGTTTTTAAAAAACTGTTGCCTTTCATTACCAGCTGGAGCACAAATAAAAAGCTTATTAATGCATCTTTTCCTATTCAGAAATCCAGACCCAAAATTAAGTCACTCTAAGCTGTTAGGTAAATCAGCAGTCTAACACCAGTTTGACCCAGATACATGTCTGACTCAACAAATCTTAGTCACATCCACATTTTAAAGCAGATCATAAAGAAAACCAGAGTTACAAATCCTTCTGCATTTTAATTGCATTTAATTGATATATATCTTTCTAAAGAACTCAAAACTGATTTACAAAGCTACCCTGATTTAGACATATGTTCTCCTGCTCAGCATGGAAAACCTTTTCCTCTGCCAAGCAACTGGAAAGAAAACTTGACAATGAATTTCAGTGGCAGGACCTCACCTCATGCAGTGGGATTCCCGGGGACAGAACTGATCTGCTGCCCAGGACATTCCCTTGTACTCCATCCCTCATTGCCTACCATCCAAGAAGATTACTAATTTCCTAAATGACCAGTGTTGTTTCCCACTAGGCAAATGAAAATCATCTGATTCTGTTGTCCCATGGAGCAGTTAAGTAAAACATGTCATACCAACACACAACATACATCCCACTGCATTCTATTGTCTCTTGAGGACTCGGCAGAAGTCCTCGAACAGCAATTATGCTGCCTCCAGAAGTTTCCTTTTCCATTCACTTGAATTTATGAAGCTTGTTTCACTTGTGATTTTTCTGAGCTGTGACTATTGCAGCAATGTTTTTGGTTTAACAGCCAGCTGTGCGCATTATTTTAGCTAGACTTGGCATTTATATCCTAGCAGTCATTTTTTAAAAAGGCATCAGCAAGGCCCACTTTGCCCTTGTCTTACTGAAAAGGTCTGCATGGCTATGTGGCTTGATAAGCAAACCACTGTCACTCATTCATTAAACACTGCTATAAATCAAGCAGGCAAAATATTTATAGCAGCTGCAAAAACACAATGGATGTTCCTCCTGGAGTCAAAGCAAAGGCGAGAAAAAGAGGAATTCACAGCTTGTATTCTGGTCTGGTATAAGACATTCAGAGGTTTCTTATTACCAAAAGAGCATATTCCAAAACGAAGCTAAAATTGGCTGAAGGGAAGAAGAATGAAGACTTTGAAGTGCACGTTTCAGCCAATGCCAAATTTACATAATGTGTCAAATTAGCCTCTCTGTTTGCTTTGTTGCCCTTCTCTAGACTACCCGCTGTTCACATCATTACAGCAAAGATTAGGCTCTGGGACCTGGCAACTTGAAATACTACACAGGCAGTATCTTTCTTTCTGCACTTGATTTATCATGAGAAGTTCTCATTTGGCTCAATGGGTCAAAACTGGAAAAAAATCTTCAGTATAATAGTACTTATTATTAATAGACTTTTACACCCGTGCAGACAAATGGAGAAAAGAGAGACATTCTTAAGATAAATTAATGAAAATTCTATTATAATGTAGTGTGCCTAGTACATAAATCTCACATCCATTAAAATTACAGAAACATTTTCATCTGTATCGTCTCCATCCCACTTAAGCACTCAGGCTCATTTATGTCTATGTTTCCTCTCTCTGAAAACAAGTCTGATGGCCTAATTTAAAATTACACTTGGGCAAATTTAGAAGAGATTTTGAGGCATTAAGATTTGTCATAGAGCCTATCTCAGCTTTCACCAGAGAAGCCTTATAACCAACTCATGTAATCTCTTTTTGTTATCCCAAAGCTAATCAAAACATTCTGGAATTACTAACAAGTTTTCTTGGCCCGTGTCTTTCCTGTACAATATAATAAGACTTCTACTGCAAGTGGTGGAATGAAAACTACCAAACTACTTTTTAAAAATTGAAGGGATGGAGCCACTTCCAAAAGCGTATACTCAAAAGTGTGTACAGAGCCCTCAAATCACTGATTAACAGGTCTCCTTTGACTGGCAGCTTTTCCTTCCATACACTATTTAAGTTGCACTGGTTTAATTTTTCATACCTACACCACAATAATAAAATAGATTTGATAGTAACTGGTACCTTTGCTTCGTGATTGCAACTTAGTCACAGGAAAGCAAAATCATAAGGAATAGGAACCCAGACTGTGGCATTGCCTAACCCTTAGTTGCTTGGTAGGATGGTCCTAATGATGACCTTCCAATGGAGCAGGCTTTGTGGGGTAATCTAGACTTAATAAAAGTAACTCATGAACACAGAAACTTCAGCCTGTGGCTTCTTACAGGAACTGTCAAAGTTGCAATCCCATTGAGAAAACTTCTCTTCCATTTGCACTACCAGGATAGCCAACAACAGGAGTAGTTTCACTGACTCATGGCAGAGCACAAAGTTCCAAGACTCAGCAGTCTCCAACTCCCTGGTTCTGACTAGAAAATCCTCTAGGAAGTACAGATTTTTTTTTTTTTTCCCCCTCAGGTGTCCAGAGTTTGATCCTTTCTGCATTTCCAACTCCAGTGTGTCCCTGCCCGGGCACTTTCTTTTCCTGTTCTTCCTTCCCTTTCTCAGCCTCAGCTCTGCTCCTCAGGTTCACTGTTGGATCACAGACTTTCTTCCTCTCTTCTTCTAAGCAACACGTTCTTAACTTATTTGTATATCCATGTCCTATACCTGTAGTCATTCTTTATTTTCATATGCAGCTCTCTTTCCAGAGCTGATGTGCCTACGCTCTTCCAGGCTCTTCCAGGCTCCAGCCTCAGCCTTCACTTCACATGCCACCCTGGCCATTTGTCCCAGGCTGTTTGCTCAGTTGGTTAGTTTGCTCAGCTTGTTACTCTCAGTCGCTGTACCTTACTACCACGCTCCACACTTCTGGACCTTCAAGCCCTGGTCCTTTGACATAAATCATAACCACCTTCCTCTTTTCCATCTTCAAAAGGAGGAGTTTTTCCTTCTGCTCCAGTGCTGATACTACTCCATGGTCCCCTGGTCCAGCCACTCACTGTCATGTATCTTTTCTCCTCATGTCACAGCCTCATCAGGATTTTTATGCCAGCCTACACTCTCTGTGCAGTTTCTGTGACTTTTATATTTTTATCTGAAGGGCACATGTGCCTAGAAACTTATCTGATTTTTCCAACCGAATTACTGGTCTAATGAAAGATATTTTTTCTTTCAAACCTAGTTTCACTTTGAGATGAAGGCTTCCTCCCCTGCATCAACTAGATTCCAGGAAAATGGAAGGGAGCATATATGCTTATCCTAATTTAAAAAATCTACCTTCTAATAAAATTAAAACAGCTCCTCTTCAGAAAAATATTTACACCTTTCTATAGTTAAATTACTGGACAGTCTATAAAATAGAAACAGTATCTCATCTCATGTCTTTACCCTTTTTCTAGGCCAGGCAGGACAGTGTCCTTGCAGCTCCTCCATGATCTCACATGACCCTCTGAAAAGTCTTACTATTTTAAAAAATAATAAATCTTTGCGATACCTAAATCAATTCACCTTAACACTCTGGTACAGCTGAAAGAGTGATGCACTTGGAGAAGAATTTCAGGTCAGAAGGGTGTTCTTATGAGAGAGGGAAGGGTAAGGCTGCTGAAACTCCTGTGCTTGATGTATGTTTCAAGTTCACAACACAATCACATAGATCAAAGAGATTTAGAGACAGTGAATTATTCATTGCAACAATAGTCAGCTAGGCTTATCTGGACTCTGAGAAACCAAGCATATCACCCCAGACAACACTAGTTCACACAGACATGTTTTTTTCAGACTTATCTTTTGGCTCCACAGTGCAAAAAATGTGCCTTGGTCAACCACTTACCCAGAATCTTGTTGAAGGTTTTTTGAAATATAGGTAAATAACTATATGTAGCTTACTTCCATTTTTTAATACATTAAAATTCCATTTACCTTTGTCTCCAGGAATGCAGAAGTGACAGTTCAATTGAACAGAGAAAGCAAATGTAAGAAAGAGAAAAGCCACCAGTGCAACAGTTGTTAGGATACTCAAATAACTGTGACACTCAGATTTCATTCCCTGTTCAAAGCAGACACTTGAATTGAGATGAAAGATAGTTCAAGGCCCTCCTCTAGAACCTGTGAGAAGCATATGAAAAAGATTACACAAGTTTATGAGAGGGATTATATGACACTGGGCCTGTGATTGGAAGAGAGGATTGGACTCAGAGACCCAAGAGGCTACCCCAGCCCCTTGTCCCCATGAATATTTCCAAATCCAATTTACACATTTATTTAATACATAGATTATGTTCTAAGCTATCGCCATTGCAAGCACTAGCACTGACTGCGAATAGCACCATTTCAAATGTATTCCTATTATTTAGCTTAAACATTCTCTTAGAGCTTCCTCACCAGTTTGCCCTAGGGACTGACACTAATACTTACACTCAGGGCTGGACTAATCAGCACAAGGACAAATACCAGCAACGTTGTGTATCATCCTGCTGAAGATTTCTTTATTCAAGAGTTTGTTATTGATGAGCAGGAGATTGCTAGCAGCAGAGGGGAACCATACAGGACTTGCTTTGTGACCTCAGGAAAACCCAGGAATGAATTCCTGTGTCAGACCTGTCAAGCCACCATGGCATATATTCCTTCACAACCAGGTGCTGATATGGACGAAAGCATTCATCCCAATCCAGTAGGCTTCAGAAGAAGCCTTCCCAAAATGCCAGGGAAAGATACTGTCTGTCTACAACTTATGACAACTCATCTCTTTCAGAGGTATAACAGTTACTCAGAAAATAAATATCTTCATCCTTTTCCTCGTGAATCCAAACCCCACTTATTTTTTAACTTATGTTATTAGCTTACTTATGAAAAAATCCATACTGAAATACACACAGTGGACCCATTCCAGGATCGTTTAATTACATTCTCCACACAAAGGAGTGTGGGAAGAAATATAAACTTAATATAATAAATATTTGGATGTCCTTAATGTCCAAAATTCACCTACAGTAAAGCAGCCTGCAATAAAAAATACTCTGATTATCATGTATGTGTCAGAGTGAACTCACCATTGAGTTGGCTGGGGTAGATGTTTTTCTGTGCAACTAGGATTTTGCGCTAGCTAAAGGCAAAGAATTCTGCAGTGGTTATCCTTACAATGGGCTGGTATTTTTCTTTATTTATTTAAATATTTTATTTATTATTTGGGCTGGTCTCTTTCCAATGATCCTCACAGCAATGAAAAGCAATATTTGCAGCATTCAGGAGACACTTTGCTTTAAGGGAATTCTCTAGACAGTATTTCTGTGGTGAAACTAGAGCTAGGAAATCAGGCAATAAAGGAGATCTTTGACATGTCTGGAGGTCTTGCTGATGATTATGCACAATGGGGACTAAGGGAGAATGAATATCCACTGCTGCCACTACCAGGCAGACTATGGTCACTAGAGACCTTTTGTGAATGTAATCTGCAAAAGGGAGTGGCACGCAATGCTGCACTGAGGCACATTTTGCAGTTTCTATTTCCAGTTTAAGGTCTACATGGTATTTACTGCTGGCACTTTCCTTTCAAGACTGGTTACATCTGCCTGCATACTTCTCTTTAAAAAAAGAGCAGGTTACTTGTATGTGGAATTAAAAGTGTTGCTTGTGAAATATGCATGTGACATACCAGCAGAAGTCAGTCACTGGTGGTGTTTACGAGGCAAAACAAAAAAATCAGAAGAATGCCAGTGTTCTTACCAGTCTCCTAAATCCTAAATCCACTTCTTAACCATTAAGACTCTTTGTCCCTTAAGATGTTCAGGATTTAATTGCATTAAAACATCAGCTGTGGGGTTTTTTTGGGCTGGTTGTTTTTGGACTGAAACTACTTGGACAGAAGATGATCATTAAAACAGTTTAATAAAAATTTATCACTTGCAGTGTTCAGGATTACTTTGCCAAGCAAGAGCAGGGACATATTAACAGACTGTATGTGACAAACCAGGAAGACTGTGGGAAACAGAAGCAAACTTAAATGCATCGAAGGGTTCTTTCTAGTTTGCAGCACATAGCAGAGAGATATTTTCTTTCTGCTCCATTTTAGGAATAAAAAGCTGCTTCTACCTTTACTAAAGAAGATGCTATAATATAAATGTTATCCCAGCCAGTCAGGTATTTCCCCTGCCCTCAACAGATGAACAGCTCAGAACAAAATCATTCAAGATTTTGTGTGCAAAATTTACCAAGTATTCTATGTTTATAATTATATTTGGAATACAGGTTACTTATACATCATTGTTTCTGACCCACAGTTTTACATCAGGCTGCTCTGGTGCATGTCTACAGTGCAATTATGAATTTGGCCCCTGGGAAGAGATGGGGTGACTGGTGCCAGGTGAGCATGAGGCAGAACTCACACAAGGTACCAAGGTTGAGAGTAGCATCTCCATCCAACAAATGGAAGAATGTTATGACACAGGGAATTTTTAGCATTGCAATAAATACATTCATCTGATTTCACAGCAGCAGTAGTGACTCCTATCTGTGAACCCAGTTCTCTTCTCTAGAAGAAAACAATGAAAAAAGAACTTACTCCCGAAACTAGTAAATAAAGAGACTCACATATACTGAATATTTTTCATCCCCCCCAGCTCAAGTACTCCAGCAAGATCCATGATACCACTTGTACTGTGTGGGCTTGGATTTGAATCCCATGTGCCTATAGTGCTTCCTGATCCTGCGCTCAATTCCATTTCACCATAGGAAGAGCAGGCCACAACACTATTATTGTCCCAGTACCAAAAAAGGATTATTTCTAGCTTCCTCATATAGAACAGAGATGAAAATCATCAAAGTTCAGATAAAAATAACCTGTCTCCCACATCTCCTATGCAGTCTGGTTGCTTCCCAGACCTTCAGGCCTCTCACTTCTCTGTCATTGCATTCATTTCATCAAGAAATGAAAACTTCCCAAACTGTGAATGACATCCAGTTATAAGTGAGGGTGTTTGCATAAGTCATTGTGTTTCGGTTTGATTTTTTTCTCTTGGTCCTTCACCTTCATTCACATGAAGCTGAACCCTAGATGCCAGGGCATGATTTCTGCATCAATACCACCCAGAGTGGACACAAAACCAGTGTCTGATAAGAGCCATTAGCAATTCCAGCACATTACCACCTTACTGCAAAGGCTTGGAAGGACAGCACACTTCATGGCATACAGGGTCTTTCTCTTCCGAGCTCTTGTATGGAGACAAAGCTTCTGTCTCAAGCCATATAATAGATGCCCTCCAAACCTACAGACATGAATAACACTCTTCTAGTAATATCTTTCTTTATGCTGAATGTGGGCTTTGATACAGTCTTTAATGCATGAATAAGGCACTTAAATATTTTAAAACTTTCTGTGGCAGTGGATCTTCCAAGAACACTGAAAACTGTCAAACTTCTTCCTCCCATAAGTCTCAATATATTTCTGGGTGGGAGGACATAAAGAAGTGTTATACAACCTCTGGAAATGTTCCAGTTTGAAAAATCATAATGTCTGGTCAACTCCTTTAGTTCTAGCACATCATTTGCATGCTGCTACTTCAAGTTCTAGAATAATGTAATCCAAGATGTGAAAAGTTGCTGTTATTAAGACAAGAACTGCTCGTGAAATTTTCATTGGGGATTCCAGTCCCCTCAGGAGAGAATTTAATTTCTTTTCCTCCCTGTCTCACCTCCCACAAAAGAAGTTTACCATCAAAGAAAATAAAAACAGTAGCTGGGGGTCCAGATGCTCATGGGGAAGATGAAAGACCATGTTAAAGTCTCTAAGGAGTCAATGTGTATCCAAACTACAGCCTTGGACTGATGTGGAGTCCCCCCTTCCCTGCCTTTCAAAGTGCTAAGCAAACTGCAAACCCCAAAATTTAATGAAACAAAGTTTTTGTTTTCCAGTCAGCCATAACCCTTATTTTATCCCAGCTCCCAGTGAGTAAGATTTTCTAACTGTAACACCCCAACATACTCTCTCTCACTCTTTGCCCCTCCATCTCTTCTTTCTGCATCAAGCACCATCTGAAGTGACCGACAGGCAGACAATGCACCAGCCTTTTCAAATTCTACTGGGAAATATATGTGAAAGAGAAGTATCAAAACCATCCAAAACCACACACAAAATATAATGGCATGCAATTAATTAATCTGTCAAGACAGAAGCAGATATTATTGTTGTGATGAGCTTCTAAGATTGTGGGTTGCTTCCTTTTGCCAGGTGCAGCTGCAGTGATAGCTGAGGAGAGCTCACAAAAATACTATACTGCCAGTCCAGAACAAAAACTGGCCTTCAGACAAATGGCCAAGCACCCGCTCAATACAAGAGCTTTTCTCCAGAAGAAATCGGACAAAGCAAGGGTGAGCTTCTTCTATGGGTTTGGGGTTTTTATTTTCCAATTTGCACAACAGGAAATAAGACTATTTCTATTTTTTAAAAAAAAATGTATCTGGAGGTCAAGTGGGACCAAATATATATAGCTATTTAGGCTCAAGCCTATGAAATACTGAGCACCTCCTGCAGTGGAAACTGGAGACACTCACTAAAGGGAGAGGTAAGCAGAACACAGGACTGGTCTGGTAAGGGCTGTTTGCCCAGGATGCCTGTAGCAAACATATGAATGTGAGAATCTGAGAAAGGTCTTTAGCTTTATGGAAAATAAAGCCAATAGAAATATGTTTTTTCCCTTTGCTTCAACTGACACCCTTGGGCTTTCATCTTCATTTCTGCATGGGATTTATAGCAAACTTTATGTTCCTCCTTCTAGAACTCATGCCTTGCTGTCACAACTTTTGTAAATTGTTTTCTCTTGATTAACATTTCATCAGTTTCTTTGACTATATAATGTCCTAATGCAGCTCTTACTGTTACCCACACAGCCAGATACAGCTTTTCGGTTTGGCCCAATCTGTAAAAACTTTCTGGGATTCAGGAAATTCTCTATGTTACACGAGGTTAAATCACTACCAAGGTTAAGGGGGTTTGTTGAACATGGCCATTACACAAGCCTCCTTATTGTGGGGCCTTTCTTGTTCATAACTTCACTGTAGTTTATTCATAAGATAAAAGTAGGAAACAGATAATCCTTCAGGTACAGGTGGTGCCAAAAGCAGATAGTTAGCATCCTGGGGAAGAGATGCACAACATAGCCTGGGAAAATATTCTAAAAGCTAGAAAATTATGGATAGCAAGAACCTGGGAAGCAAGAAATATTGCTTCTCCTAGCAGACTACCAATATGGAACAGGTTATGAGAGTATTTTTGTAAAAAATGTTATGTCCCCAACTGAAATATATGTCAAGACAACTAAGATGGAGTTTTGATCATTGAGTATGGGTCTACATTTCCAAAATAAAGTAAGTTTTATTTCCCATGTCACATGTAGGGATTTCATCAAACATTTTGGCTACCAGCATGCTATCAAGTCATATAATGCTTCAGATATGAAGTGTGAAAGTGTATGTTTCAAAACTTCATATTAACAATTTATTTCAAATGCATGAAAAATTATGTAAGATATGATTAGAAAAAGTACTCAAATATCTATTATTAAATCCCTTTCTACCACAGGCTCATGATCCAAATACTCAGATGTTAGAAATTGAGGATGAAGAACCCTGGAAAGGTTTTTGTGCACTTGTAGATAGACCTGAGCCTTCTCTAGAAGAACTGACCACTGGTATATGACCTTATCCACTGTCACAGATCCACGACCACATTGGACAATCAGAACAGGAAAACATAAAGTCACTACCTGTACTGGTTGGGTTAAAGTATTTTTTATTTTACTTAGTCTCATAACAGTACCACGTGACAACATGATTGTATTTGTTTTCTGCTGTTCTCTGCTACCAAAATATGCACATTGCAAGAGGCTAAACAGGCCACAGTGTGACATCGCCATAACTGGTTTGATGGTGACATTCTTGCACTTTCCAAGGAAAGAATATAAGGTAGGTGGAAAACTTCCAGGCAAAGTGAGCCAAGTTTTGTGCAGACAGAGCCAGATATTAAAACATTTTAGTGGTTTCTTGGCTGCAGAAATGACAAAGCATAAAATTGGGTCATGAAATATATGGTCAACTTCCATTTATGCACAGATGCACACAGACATCAGAAACAGCCCATTTGAAAACTTGGGCCTATGAAAGATCATAGAAGGCAATAAGACAAGTCACATGCCAGAGCAAAAGAACATTTACCAGCTGAATGTGCATTTACAAGGCACACCAGGCAGGCAGTAGGCCATCAGGTAAGACTTAGTGTGGTATACCTGCATCCATGTTATAGCTCAGCAACAGCATGCACAGGCAAGGCATCTTCCCTCATTTCTTTCAAATCGAGTCTGCCTGTAATACTCCCAGGATCAGTGACACTCTTCCAAAAATATAAGCTGATTCAGGCTTGTAGTGCCTGATCATCACCATACAAGACCCTATAACAGATGCTGCTGCACTGGTGTAATAACAAAATAACTTAATGAAGTTAAGAATAACACAATGAAGTTTCATGCTGTTGGAATGGAGAACAGAAACAACCCAAATCTCATAGATCTGGGGAAATGAGAGAGTAAGCCAAAAAAAGTAACCTAGCCCGGCAAGGTCAGACCATCTGAGACAGTGACTGTGCAATTCAGAGTTCTCAATGAGGCACGTGCTTTAGAATCTTGCTCAGATAGCAATAAGCACATTGATTTTGGTAATGTGACTCTGACTTCATGTGCCTGTGTATGCATAAGCTCACTCAATGTGCACAGGCTGCTGCTGTACTGCTCTGCAGCTACAAGGTGTGATAAAGTTACAGAGAAGCCATAAAACAAAACCTGGCATCGATTGCTCAGAACAGGGACTTCAAGATCTTTCTTTTACTCCAACTAAATCTGGAAAAACTCATACAATTTTCACGCAACAAATATATTCCGTACAGGCTTGCAAGATATGCAGACACGCAGCAAGATGCCAGTCTATGAATCATTAATTATTATACTTGTACACATTTACCTCAAAAGTAAACTTGAAATGAAGTTCAAAACGGTGACAGGGTATGTGAGAAAGCTCCAATACTCCCAGGTCCCTGCTAAATATCTCCACTAAACTAATGGCATGAGAAAACTGTTTACTGAACTAAGTTGGGATGATATGTATGCATCAAGCCATTGGAATCTTTACATACCAAACCAGCCAAATTTAAAGTACTCAGTTGTCACTGTAGACCAGGCATGAGTGGAGAGGTTGGTGTAACAGAAAAGATCAGTAAAATAAAACTTACCTATCTATCCCCAAGGCACTATATAAGAATATGATGCTGCTTTTTTAAAGACTACTAGCTGGAATGACTTATAGGAGACAAACAGTTGATGCTATTCCCAAACATTAGTTTCATAAAGTGAATCCTAATTTCTAAGAATAGTGCTAATAATTATGCCACATAATGTTGCTCAGTACAAATGAAAAAATAAACACAGCCTTATTCAACCTCTGGTGATATTCTTATCTTAGATGCAACAGAAGTTGATGAAATGCCAGCAGAAATGTTTTGAATTAAAGGCTGATGAGATGCCTCATTTTGATCTTCAGCATGAATTTCCTCTAAACCTCAGGCTAGACTTGAGAGCTGCTACCATATGTGGGCTAACCAGCTCACAGAGGAGACAGGAGGAAATCCCAGGTTAGGAGTGAAAGGAAGGCTCACATACTTGATACAGAAAAATAAAACATTTGTTCAATTCAGAGTTCTTCTTCATTATATTTTAACAAGTTACCTGAAAATAGGGCAATTTGATTAATTTCAGAGGCTTGCTGCCACCATGCAGTACTAAAGGAACACTTCTTCAGAATTTCCTGTTTCTCAGATACAGGTAATTTGGACAGTTGGTCTAAATCACAGATAAAAACATGGTGAGGCAAAGGTTTACATTTTCTGAAGGTTTTCCTGTTCTAGGTGTGTTAGTGTTCTTGTGTGTGCTTGAATATTCTGTGCAGTTCTAACATATTTTAGATTTTCAGCCTACACTTTGACTAAGGAGAGAATTCTAAGAAATTAAGAAAATGTAAGAACTAAAAAAAGGTAATAACCTATTCTATGTTTTGACTACTGTAACAGAGATTTTCTTACAATCACTGGAAGAAATAAATCCCTGTCTCAAATCACCCCAAGACAATCTCAGGCTTCAAAAGTTTTATTTTCTGGTAGACTGAGGAAGATGTAAAAAAGAAGGAAGAACCCATCAAGATCTCCAAAAGCAACACTAGATATTGGAATGAAATATTAAAATAGGAGCCAGTCTACCTGAGGGCACATGTCAACAAGTGGGAGCTGAAGGGTACCTTTAAATGAGCTATTCTTAGCCCAGCAGCATAGAAAGGCACCACAAATAACAGTAATTCATTTTCTTAGAGCTGACCTTCAGTCAGATGACTATTTACAGTGTTTCCCCTGGGAGAAGTATCCTGATTCCTCAAGTAGACAGCCTGGTTAGGGAAAAAATAGGGCATGGACAGAACATATGTTCTGAAACACTAGTACCTATTTAGCATAATTAGCCCTTCACATGTGTTTTGGCAGTCACTTGTGCCACAGTCAAAACCAATCTTTCCATAAACATCAACCACCTCCCACAGAAAGACTGGGTTTAGATGTGTAGTTTAGACTCAGACCACTAACTGTGTGTAGATGAGATCACACACCTTTAGTATTGCACAGACATGTCTGCAGGTGGTGAATTAACACTGAAAATCCGTCAGGAAGGAGCTGATCACAATTGCCAAAACTGGAAAACACTGAATGAAAGAAGTGTTTCCTTCTGTCTGTGCAACAGTTTTGGGAATTGCTCTTGTACACTGGGTAACAAAGGACAGAGAGAAAGAGCTGCTGTTTAGAAGACAGGATCTCTCCCTGGCAAATGTGCCATTGCTACAGGCTGCGCTGTAACTTCCACAGCGTGCTAGATCCTCTATTTAGGATGGTTTTAGAGCACATATGAAGAGAGACCATATTTTCACCAGGAACATTAAAAAATCATCTTGTCTTTAACCTGACCTGATGCAATAGGCAATTAATTTGTTTGCTTTCCTAATGAAAAGGTAAATAAACATGCCATAAACATTCAATCTGCAATCTTTCTCTCTTGCCAGTATGTAGTTGGTTTCTCATAGCAACAACAGCTGTGCCATTGTCAACAACAGGCCACTTGAGTTACTGCAAGCCTGGACTAATTCCACTGAATGTACCAGTCCTGTATCTGTCCATCATAGCTGTGCCTCTGGTGCCAGCTGGAAAGGCTTGCTCACAATGGTTCAGCAAGCCAAAGGGCAGCAAACAGTCCTAGGCATAAGGTCCTAGTCCCTAGTGAGAGGTCCCAGTCCCTCTCACCTCCTCTGACTCACCTCCCTTGGATGCTTCTCCTACAGGGATGCAGGAACAAGTGGAGATAAACACAGATAAACACTACATGTGCTCCAGAAACCACTGAGCAGAAATAGCTACGCAATAGTGAAAAACAATGGCAACAGAAACCCGGGTTGGCTCAGCAGTTTCAGAAGTCCAGATTCAAAGTGGTGTGTCAGGAGCAGCATCTGACCCACCATCAGTTCACTGTGATGATATTAAATCTTTTATCTTGCAGCCCCTACTACATTCTTCCTTTTGGCCATCAGTCATGCAAACTACCTGATTTCATTCTGCAGATAATCAGGTCATTTATTGGCGAAACTATTTTCTGCCCATGACCTTCTCCTTAATATCTTGTTGACCATAGTCAAACTCCCAATTAAAGATTCTTCCTTCATCACTAAACTGTTTATATACCATGTTTTCAGCATAATAGCACATCAGCCAAGATGCCAGCAGTCACTAAATGCAGGTTTCATGCTCCACACTAGGTAGCTGTTTGTTTCTCTAGCTGCCTATAAATTTCACAGCAACTAATAATGCATGAAAGCAGCTAAATAGGAGGAAAATTATAACAATATGAACTATAATGGACATTTTATTGCAGCTTACATTGCCAATGTCTGGAATTTTGGAAATATTACTGATCAAAACACTATTATTTCAAATAATTGCACATAACACAGTGAATTATTCCCTCTTTATATTTGACTGTAAAAGAAACTGTCTAGATAAACTACACACAGTATGCCAGAAGACACAGATTTAATCAGAAATCAATCAGCATATATGCCCTTTGAATTTAATAATGAAGAACTGTCAGTGCAAGATGAAAACTACCCAAGTTAGATTTCACCATAGTTACTAGCCTGTTAGAAGAATACCAAATATGATCTTAAAAATCCCTGTAACCAATTGACAACATGTGTCAACTTGCGTTGAAAGATTAACTTAATTATGTAGAAAGGGCGAAACAGAGCTTGTAGGATTGGCGGGATTTAAAACTCTTTGATGTATGTTTCTTAAGTGCTGAGATAGGGCAGTTGAAACCACATATAATACTATGGAAATGTGCTTTGAAATGCTTTGAAAATATAAAGTGCTACATAGCTGCTATTACAATTACTGTATCTAAAATGTGCATGCACAAACCATCTTTGAATGGTGAAATGTTACAAAATCCCTAACCAGACTGGAAGTTATCTCAAAAAGGTGTTTTTAAAGGATGTTTTCTAACATCTCGTAAATTTCTGCTATTGTAGAAATAATAAACCGCATCAAAGTTAGTAGAAAATAAGCTTTTGTTGAAAATCTAGCACTTGCCTATTTTTCTAAATTGGCATCTATGTGTCAATTCTTTCCTAGCTAAAAAACCTCCACCTTTCTCAGGTTCCTAGGTTAATAAGGCCAAATTCAGAGATATTAGTCACATGTGACCATGTGACTTACAGTCCTCAAAACTATCAAAGCTATGCTCTAAAAGAGTCTCCTCATCTGTCCTCTGAACTTGGAGGTGCACAAAATTACCAGATGACTCCTTGTTGTGTCTTTATAATTTTCTAGGAAATACACGTTCTCCTTCTTCAAAGCTGCTCCACTTGGGGAATTTTGAGGTCTATGTTCTCCTTAAGCTCAGCGGGGCTCCAGAAAAGATATATTCTCTGACATTTACAATGAGTCTGCACAGAATTCCTACCTTCTAGCCTCTTTTTACAGTCAACAGAGACAGTGAGGCAATTTTAAGCTACCATTTGTGAAGAGGTCTCCTTTAGAACAGAGCCACAGGCCATGAGAGTGGGCTTTTGACTCTGTCGATTATGGAAGATCAGTCTGAACAACTCTGTGCACACCAACATTTGAGAAAATGCATCCCATCTTCACTTCTAATGCACTTGGGATACAAACACTATTGAAAAAACCTGAGGATATTTAATATTCAGAGAGCAGATTTCTTAAGACAGTAGATTGATAGTGACAGCAATTCTACTTAGAGTTATTAGGCTTCAGTTACCCTAGTTTTGAGGAGAGGGAGCGCACAGATGTAAAATTTACATAACGTGAGGAGAATCTGAAACATTGAATATGAGATTTTATATTGGAGAAAAAATTCAAAATGTTTACAGACTTGTAAAATTTCATTCAAAAAATATTCCATGAGATTATTTTACCACTGAAATAATTTCATTGTGACCAGACTGCATCACATTCTTCAGATCTTTGACAGTCCATTGATGTTTTTTTTTTTTTATTTCAAATCAAAATGTTTGTCTCAGATCCTGAAACATAACAGAATAATTTCTGC